>JARHVA010006823.1:202500-407500 GCA_037957365.1 Torreya grandis
ACCTTTTAAATGTGTTAGTTCTACTCTACATCCTTGTTCATCCATAGGTACAATCACCACTCACTACAATAGAATTTGTAGTATCCTATATATGTCCTCCTTTATGGTGGTCATCTCACCCATAGATATCTATAACATCTCAATCATCATGTCCTATCACTCCATAAAATAGACCAAAAATCTCACATCTTGATAAATGCATCGGTAGTAGTACACTTCTCCTAGGCATATGGTCTTTAGGTGTGCCCATTCATCGTCACTAAACTAATCCCATAGTCGTGTTGTCTATTTTACCCCACATACCAAGCTTCTTACTTGGATAGAAAATTTAAGTTGAGTCCCTGATGGAGCAAAGATCAAGTGGCTTATAAATAGGTCCAAAAATATAAATAGAGGGTCCCCTTCAAGGATCAAGCATCAATTTCAAGAATATGTTCAGAAGAGCCTATGGGCTTAAAAGCTTATTTGATAATTGGGAAATGGATAAGTTTAAATAAATGAGGGATGAATGGGGCCTTTTTATCCTTTAACAGATTCATAGCTTGACAAACTGCCATTCATGGCATGACATTGTCAATTTCAATATTTGAGGATTTGATCCTCATGAATAAGTCAAGTGGGATTAGGGTCCCAAGGTGATGAAATGATAGTTGAAGAGGTAATTGAGAGCATTGATTCCATTCAAATAGATTCTATCACCATACATAACAAACCCTTGTCTTCTAGTGGATCTCTCAGCTATTCAGAGGAGATCGAAGGCTATTAGAAAAAAGGAGTTTAGCTTGTTGATAAGGATTAATCTTTGTTAAAGAAGGCATAAATGCAAAAAAAATTAATGAGCTACCACCACATTACTAGGACTATTTATCCACTCTCTTATGGATTATTCCCATCTCTCCCTCTCTCTCTCTCTACTATATATATAGTCTTTTGAGACAAAAAATGGATCCCTCTGGTATCACTTTGATCTCTCTCTTGGGCATGACTAAAATCTACTAAGATGGAGCTTGTAACCTCTTGAAATGAAAACACGACTATTTTTTTTAGATTTCATTATGATTTTACTATGTTCATGTTAATTGATTTGCATATGTGGTAGAGTTATTCTCCATTATTAAGTATTGATCTCAGCTATTTAGTAGTTATCTTGTTATGTAGGTCATGCTTAGTGTTTTATATCTTTTCAGTGAAGCCTGCATGTAGATATTATGACTAGTTAGTGTCTTGGATTAGACCTCTCCATCACTTCCCTTAGCTTGAAATCATTTGGTGAACCTATGAATGAAATACTGATGTATGATAGATGTTTAGAGTCCTAGATCTAGTCTTTTACTTTGTTCATTAGTGTTTCAAGAGTTCAAGCAGAGTGGATCAACCATATTTTAGGTGAATCACCACTGTTAGATTAAGTTTCTCTTTCATGTTATCTCCCTCTCCCTTTTCCTTAGTAATTAGTAAGTCTTAGTAGTGGAAATGAGCCAAAATGATGCATCAGAGGTGCTAGCTTCATTAAAAATCCTAGATCTCTAACCCCATTATAGGATACCCACAACTTGTGGTCAGTCCCATATGTAGCTAGATTTTGAAGTAGGACCTGAACACTTTTACTTCCATCTAGGGTACAATCTATATCTCTAATAATTCTAGTAGGCCCAGTGGGACTAAGGTACAAAAGTGTGGGAAGATCTTGGCATGTCCTTCCTTTTATCATCTTTTGAAAGCAAGCAAGTTATCATTAATAGTGAATCTAAATCAAAGATTCTAGTTATGATTATATTAGGTATGTCTCATTGAAGATTTTAGTTAGCTCTTGTATCTCATTTAATATATAAGGTTAATAATTAATAGTTATAGTGAATATCCCTATTATCCACCTTCTTATCAATGTTCCCAATATGATCCTCATGATCGATATGATCCTAATTATCCTTATCAAGATTTCTATCAAAGCTATGAGGATCCTTTTCAAGTGTTTCATGGTCCTTATTATCAAGGTAATGGCTCTTACCTTCCTCATGATCCTCACCAGCAATATGAGGATCAATATCAGTCATACATGCAAGAGCAATGCCCTTTTCCTTCTTATGGACAATAATCCCATCATAATACTATTCCTCAACCCTATCATGAACCATTCATACCACCACTTAATAAAATTTTAATAAACCTTGACTAACATACACTAGAATTGTGCTCATAGAAATTTTATGGCCAAGATGTCCCTACTCACCTGATTTATCATGTGAGATAGTTATTGTAGAAAATAAAAAAAGAATGGGCACCTATTGAGAGATCAAATTGAAAAAATATCATAGGTGAGATTATGGATGTAGGTTGTTAAGTTAAAATCATTGAAAAAAAGCTAAAAGGCCTTAAGGAATAGTAGGTCCAACCTCACCAATCTCATGTGCCTTCATATACACTACCTCTCCTTCTTATGTGACCCCCATTCCTCCCAAATAAACCATTACAAGTGACCATTTGAGCATACTAAGTTCATCATATGTTTCTCAAGCATTTCCTTTTAGAGATCTATCCAAGAGATATGTCAGAGAAAGAAAGAGATTATTGTAGAATAGTCTAGTGTTGAGGTCCAAAACTCCATTCTTCCTCAAGAACCCCTCAAGAAGTCCTTCAAGGTTCCAAGATAGAATCAAGTGGTGAATTCATGGGGTGTGAAAATTAAGACAAATCTAGATTTGAAAGCTCAAGTTAAAGGAGGATTTGAACCTATACAAATTACTCTTATCCCTCCTCAAGAGTCTTCTTGTGTTCTTTATCTTCATGAAGCCACTAATCACCTTAAAGAGAAGCTATTCCAAGAGAATATAGTGAGGCAAATCAAGGAGTTAGAGTTGAAGACAAGGAAATAAGATGGGAACCAAAATCAAAAGGGTAAAGAGTAACCTCTATATTTTCCATCTTCAAACTAAATCATGTAGTCAATCAAATATAAAATCATTCAATTCCCTCCCTCCCCTCCTCAAGAATTTAAGTCCATTCCTTCTTAAATCCATATAGAGTAGTATGAAAAAGAAGGAGGACATGACTGTAAAAAATGTAGTTAAGCTAAGGAGGTGTCACATATAGCTCATCTCTCTTGGAGTCATCCCAAGAATATCCTATGCCACTCCTTGAAGAGGTAAGTAGTGAACTCCATGTTAAACTCATAACTAATAATGATGGATTATTAGAGTCAGAAGAGGAGATCATTATTAGATCACCATTTGGAAAGAGTGAGTACATTTTAGTCTTTCACAATGTCAAAGAAGATGAGTGGCAGCAACAAGTGAAATTTGGAGATGAAATCTAACCAAAAGTCTCAGATGTGCATCAATAGGTTGTTTGTCAAGAAACTATTGATCACATATCAACTATCCAAGATCAAAAGTTTTATCAAGAACTTATGGTAGCTGATATAGATCAGGGATAAGCTCATCTTTCTTTGGAATCTATACATGAAGATAATTCACACAAAACCATTACTAAGATAGAGAGCATTCCTAAATAAGAAGACCATTCACAGTAGTTGTATCATAATTTATGAGTGAGATTGATGAACTTAAGATGGCATACTTGGATAATGAGATATTATAGTATATTGAATCTTCATCTAAGGATTCCATTAATGTTTTAGAACTTCAGGAAGGTAGTGATACTTTAGAGATGCCAAAGTAAAATAACAAGGTGGACAAAGAGTTTCCCATGGAGGATAATGACCAAGATTGGTCAGAATATGTAGAGCTCTTTTATGATATTGAAGAATTTGAAACAAAAAAGAAGCCCAATATTACTAAGGACACTATGTAAATCTAGAAGGTATGCCTTTTTGAACCACCATTGGAGGTTGTAATTGAGGAGCCATATGAGAAAGCTGAGACTATCTAGATGTACATAACTAACTTATTTGGATCTTCTTGGTTTTTATTGAACATCATGCCAATGAAGTTGGTAGATAGAACAAAGGAGTAGTAGGAATCAAAACCAAGAGTCAAGAAGCCACATGCCTTATTCAATTCCACATCCCATGATGTAAGAAGGTTATCAAACTTTATTTTTGATCTAGGAGGAAAAGTACATATAGTTTTAAGTTATACATAATAGAGTAGTTTGGCCAATTATTCTAAGTGTTGTATTGGCACATTTGTTGTTGTCTTTTCTTTGTTAGGTTAGTTCCCCTTTTTTTGTGTCTCCTTTAAATAATTACCTTGGGTACTCTATTTTTTTTTTATCCTTCTATTTTTTGTATTTTCCCAAAAATAAATTATCCAAAGAATTAGTAGTTAGTGTTGGATCTAGGTCAATATATGGAATCAGAGAATAGACTCCATAACCAATGGAATACACAAAGAAAATGATCTAGTTTCTCTAAGTATAACTACAATACTTCCCTATGAGTCACCAAAAATATTTGTCATTTTGGCTCACATACCAAGTTTCTTACCTAGATAGAAAAGGTGAGTTGAGTCCTTCATGGAGCAAAGATCAAGTGGCTTAGAAATAGGTATAGAAATACAAATGGAGGGTCCCTAAGTAGTCTTCAATGATTAGGTAAAAATTTTAAGAACATGTCCAAAAGAGCCTATAGGCTTAAAATCTTATTTGATATTTGGGAAATGGATAAGTGTTAATTCCTTTGGAGAGATTGTTTCAAGTCTATTTGGCTAAGTATTGGAACTCTTTCAGGAAAATTGTCTTGAAGGCAAAATGTCCTTGTCAATTCTCTCAAGCATTTTATCTATAGTCTAAGTCAATTATTTTAGACATTTTATTTGACATAAAGATCCTAAAGGCATTAATTATTTTGGATATTTTATTCGAAATAAAAGGTTCATGAAAATAACTAAGGACATAATTCTCTCAAACATTTTATCCATAGCATAACTCAAATCCATCGGATTAATTTTCTAACACAAAAATCCTATGGCCAAAAGTTTTGGAGACAAAGGTAGATTTATTTTGAGGAAATTGTTTTGAAATAATTTCCTTGAGCACATATTTCTTTTGGGGAAAGTGTCCTAAATAAAATATTAAAAAAATAACCTTAGGATAAAAGGATTGATGCACAAAGTTTGAAATAATTTTTAGCTGTGTGGAAAATATATGGGAAGAATAAGGATACATTGACAAAAATGTTAAATACAATCATGTGAATGTCAAAGGTAAGTCCCAAGAAAAGCCAATGGAATTCAAAATCCAGGATCAATGATCGGTGCTCAATCATACAAGAGATCCAATAATGAGTGGTGACTTATAGGTTAATATGCCTAGGTAGATAAATATCTCATGTTCAATCATGAATTCAAATCTAAAAACATGTGATTAGTTGAAAAATTTGATGAGTTTAGAGGCCACCATGTAGCATAACTTTTTAAAGTAGGTAGATTGATAGTAGATCCTAAGTGTAAACATAAAGCTACCAAGTGGCACTATCTTAGAAAGAGATTGAAAAGTTAGGTGCAGGATCGATGTCTATTACATGATTGTATAAATTAAGATTGATGGTGTAAGATAAGTCAATGGGTCAATAATATAAGTAATATATCAACAACCAATAAATAAATATTTTAATATAAGATTTTTTATGAAAGTCAGTATGACATTATTCATTCTAAAAAAAGTAACAATGATATAACTGAGCTGAAATGTGATCCCAAATGGCACTAGGTTGAACTAGAGTGAGGAAAATAAGACCAAAAATTACCAACAAAGCTCCATAGAGGCAATATAGGTATTTTAGACCTAATAAAGACCAAGGGGTGGTAAATTATTAATAAATCAAGATTAAACACCTGGAAAGTTTCATCAATTGACATTAAGACTATGGAATAATCAATATTTTCATTGGTTTTTTTCTATAGTAGACCTGGGTTTAGATTCCCATCCAAGGAAAAATAAATGAGGGATAGTGGGGGGCTTCTCATCCTTCAACATAGTCATATCTTGGCAAACTTCCATTCATGGCATGGCACTATCAGTTTTAAGATTCATGGATTTTATCCTCATGAGCAAGTCTAGTGGCATTAGGGTCCCAAGTTGATGAACTGATAGTTGAAGAGTAGTTGAGAGCATTGATTCCATTCAAATAGATTTTGTCACCATGTAGAATAAATGCTTATATTCTAGTGGATCTCTTATCTAATGAGAAGAGCTCAAAGGCTATTGGAACAAAAGGAGGTTAGCTTATTAATAAGGATTAATCCTTATTGAAGAAGGTATAAATGTATAAAGTAATCAATGAGCTATCACCACATGACTAGGACACTTTCTCCACTCTCTTACACATTATTCTCATCTCTCTCTCTTTCTACTATATATAGGGGATTTTGAGCCAAAAAATGGATCCCTATGGTATTACTATGATCCCTCTCTTGGGCATGAGTAAACTCTATTAGGATGAAGATTGTAACCTCCTGAAATGAATACAGTAATATTTTTTTAGATTTTAATATGATTCTAGTGTGTTCATATCAATTTATTTGCATATGTGGTAGAATTATTCTCCATTGTCAAGTTTTGATCTCACCTAGTTATTAGTTATCTTGTTATGCAAGTCATGTTTAGTGTTCTAAATCTTTTAATTTAAGCCCACATGTGGATATTATGAGTGGTTAGTGTCTTTCATTAGGCCTCTTCATCATTTCCTTCAGCCTACGATAATTTAGTGAACCTTTACATGAAATATTAATGTATGACATATGTTTGGAGTCTTAGATCTGGTCTTTTACTTCTTTCATTAATGTTTTAAGAGTTCAAGTAAAGTGAATCAACCATATTTTAGTTACATCACCATTATTTTCTTAGGTTTCCCTTTCATGTTATATCCCTCTCCCTTTTCCCTAGACATTAGTAATTCTTAGTAGTGAAAATGAGTTGAAATAATTTAATAGAGGAACTAGCCTCATTAAAAATCCTAGATGTATGACCCCATTATAGGATACCCACAACCTAGGTTTAGTCTTATGTTGAGGTAGATATAGAAGTAAGACCTTGACACTTCTTCTTCTAGTTAGGGTGTAATCTAGATCTCCAACAAGTCACTCTAGTAAAAGTGACACTAGATATTACATACACAATGGACTTCATGCCTATTATTAGAATCCCTTATAAGCTTTAATTTTCCTAACAAATCTACTTAGCCTAACCCTAGACTCTAATCTATCCCTTCACCTTTTCTTATGAGTCAATGACATTCCATTATAGATCAATACCATTTAAGGTGAAATGATGTTGATTCCTAGTAAATAATCATCTATTCATGGGAATTGTCACTAATTCTTTGGCACCTTACTACCCTAGTCTTAGCATCTATCATAATCCTATAAAGTGAAAAAATAGAAAAATAAAAAATGAAATAAAAATAAAAAAATAATGGGGCCTATCTCATCCTATGATCTTTGTCATCACCTCAAGCCACTACCACTAGCCTCCATTTTATCTCACAGAACAATCATCATTTGAATTCTCACTCGTCATTTCATTTTCACACAATCACAAATGAATCATGTTCCAAGTTGGATTTGCTTCTATACTTGACTTTGTATCAACACCGATATATTTTAGATTGACATCAACTTGGTAGATCATCACTAATTCATTTTAGATCGGTGTTGATTTGCTTATTTTTTCACTACTTGTAGTTTATAAGCATCTAGTTTTGCTCCATAGCCTCATCTTGGAACCTTTCCACACCTACCTTATTCTTTTTCCTATACCATTTTAGGTTTTTGGATTTAGACCCCCTATTGGTCCCACAACCTATGTAAAGCATGTACTCTTTTGGGTATCTCCCCTTAGTAGGTCCTGAGAGTTCATTTTCTCTTAAAAACAACTATATATAGGTAGGGTGCACATCGTATAGCCTACTAGATGCTTCAGCCAGCCAAACCCTATCACTTATTCTCTTGTTTCACCTTTATTTGAGCCCACCTATTCATAGTTGTGTAATTCTATTATGGGATTTGCCTCAAGGCATCTCTTCCTATATTAACTTACATCATATTAGTTAAAAATATATACTTTAGGTTATGCATCTACACTTTTGGATCTCATTTTTCATCTACCCATCCCATCCCCTACACTATTTTATTTTTTCAAACCATCACCCACTCCTCATCCTATACTAGATCTTTATTTTAAGGGGGATACCTCCTCACATAAACTTGGGGCATTGGACCTCTCTCAATTTTTATCTCATGACACATATTCTATACTACTCCAAAAAAAGGGGAAATGTAGACACTATAATTTCATGTGATATATATGATTTATTATGTGTCATACACCCTTATTATTATTTTAATCTCTAAAATATCTGTATCCTAAAGTTTAGTTTATTTACCATTAGTTACCTAATAATTTATTTAATAAATTACCTTTTCACCTCCATAACCACCTAAATATATTAATAACCTAGGGAATCTTAACTTTTTAACCACCTTACCTATGTATAATCCTATCCCCAACAACCTCATGTTCATAAACCCAAATTTACCCATGGTTGGAATAAACTAATACTGATAAAATCTTTAAATATCAAATTCGGTGAATCATTACCAATTCTCCCTCGATCGGTGTTGATTCTCCCTCGATTGATGTCAATTCTCTAGATTGACATAGATCCATTTATACTAAACCAACCCTTTGGCTTAGGTACCATGAGATCTAAACCTCAAAATTCTACTTATATTTTTGGAGAATGGATGAGACTTTAATACCATTTTTCCATATTTCTACTACACCTAATCCACATTAGCCATCTCGATCCTTAAGGACTACCTACATTTGTGGGAAGAAAATTGTTCTACCTAAAACTTAGTTCAAGGTAAGTTCATGTCTTGCTTATTTCATTTTTCATTAGTTTATTTACTTCTATATTCTTATCCAATCCTTAGAATTTAGACTATATCCCTTTATGTCTTTTTAGTATCTTCTATCATCTTTTGAGTCTCTATTTATAATTAAATGTAGTTTTATATAGAATCGATGTTGATTCATTCTTAATTGAAACTGATTCTATAAAATTAACACCTATCCTACAAGATCGACATTGATCCATTATAATTGGTTTTTAAAACCTAGGTCTTTAATCTCATACCCCTATCTTTAATTCATGTTGATTTTGAATCCTCTTAAACATGGCTTTGTTATGTAGATGAATCTAAAACAAAATTATGCATGATGCCATTAATATCATTGATTTTCCTATAATATCCCAACCTCTTTTCATTGATTAGAGTAATATAGTCTTTGAGTTAGCACTTTGTGCCTTTTTTTACTCTCCTTCTATTCAAGCCACTCAGACCAACTTAATGTTATACAAGAGGATGTGAATGTTACTATGGTTTATTGGGATGAATACTTTGATTACATTGATAGCTTAAATGAAGAATAAATAATAACCATTATTGTTATCTCATCATTATCTTTTGTAATTTCAAGTGTTATTTATCCACTTAATTGTAAAAATAGTGCACTGACATCCACTTGTGGAAGTTCACAACTTCTCAAGATTGATTCCTAACCAAGAAACTCACCCATCTATCTATTAATCTATTTTTTTATAAGTTTTTTATTTTGTGCACATTATTCTTCCCAGCCAAAAAGAAGTTCCCTCATTTTTTGGATTCAAAAGAATCACAACCATATTCATATCTCTAGGTATTCATCATAAATCCTAATTTTCATTGAGTTTTAATAATTTAATTAAATTAGAGAAAAAATAAAATCTACTATAACAATCTGGCATGCCTGGTGGGACCCTTAAGGTCTCTATTTTAATTATAATTCATTGTGAATTTATCTATCTTTCTCTCATTTTTTCTTGATTATTGTCTTCATTCTAAAGAAAATCCAAAATTGTTTTTAATTTATCTTTTTTTTAAAGGTCAAAATAACATCCATTTTTGCTTACTTAATTAATTCATATAGAATAATTTAGATCAGTTAAATTATTTTATCCATCACTTCTTTCACACACATACCAAACCACTTAAAAAATTATTTCATCAAATATTAACATAAGGGAACTGACTTGGATTTAATCACCTAGAGGTAACCTTCATCCTAGGTATCTTACTTGGATTTCATAACCAAGGGTAGAACCAACTCAGTAAATTGATTAAGTATAAACACTATGTATTCTATATATATTAGATAAGCACCATACACCCTTACATTGTGGTGTGTGAGGCAAGGGGGTAGGCCCCAATACCAGGCCACGTATTGATTCTAGTACATATATGTTTTTGAGCCTAAACAAACCTAAAACATCTCTACATTATCATCTCTTGGGACCTATGATAACCTTTCTTTTCTTTTATCACACTGTAAAGTTAAAAAGGCAAAATCTCTTTAGGAACATATTTTACCATGTGTTATTTTCTTTTCCACTAAATACAAGATATTCAAAAATACTATTGTGTGTTTTTTGCTTTTATTTTTTACTTTTTCTTTATCGCTTCATGGTTTTGATATGACAATAGTCACTAAATCAAACCAAACTAAGAGATTCATCCTCATAAATGAAGAACTCTCCTAGTCCTCCTACTTCCCCTGAGTCCATAGGGGAGGGTATTCCCTAGTATTATGCTTAGGGTGATCTTGAATTTTCCACCATATTCGATAGTATTCAAATCATGATTAACCATTACCTTAGTTCCCAACCTATATGCTTTCCATTTTACCCACATACATAGTTTTATTGGAATGATTATGCCATGCCTTTAGAGTAAGGTGAAGGTTTTACCATAGCTATAGTATCCTCCTATAACAATCCTCCCTTGTTAAGTTTTGACACTAACACTATTCAACCTTTTGTCAATCCACCTTTGATAACATGTAGTGGTCCATCCCCAACTAGTACCCAAGCTCAGAATGTCATCACACCTTAACCTAGATATACTCCACCTCTTACCATGGCACTTTAGAATGTAGATATCTCAATCCCACCAACCCTTCCACCTATCCAAACTAGCATACCTTTAAATCCCTAAACTCAACCTTTATAGCAAGCCCTCATAATTCAACATCCTCAACAATATATCCCATTGACCACCAAATACATATATCTTTCACAAGCTCTTAGGTCTACTTATATACCCTTATAAGCCCCACAATATGTAGTGGCATCCCAACCAATTATGACCACCTTAGTTGGTTATCATTTGTTCAAGCCCTTTTCCACTCCACTTCCTACCTACCAACATCTACAATAGAATGTCTTAGGATGTGCTCCTCAATACAATACCCAACCAAACCTTATGATTATCCTTATGAATAGGATGGCTAATTTGGAAGCCTATACCTTTGGGTAGAAAAATATGATCACTTAAAAGTAGATATATAATGAACCTATTACCCGAATAGTCCCCATTAGACCATACATTTCATAGTGGGAGCTTCTAAATTTTATAAAATTTCAAAATAAGTAGGATCCTCAACATCACCTTTAAGAATTCAAACATGCTTTCTATCTTATATCTCATGAAGATGAACTTTTCCTTAGTACTTTTCCCATGTCACTAGATAGACCTACCTTAGAATGGTACAAATCAATTCCTTAGCATTCACTTTTCTTTTTTGGGTAGCTATCCAAAATATTCTTAGATCACTTTTATATCAACATTATAAGAAAAGTAAATATCACCAATATTTATGCCATCTAATAGTTTGATGATCAATCTATTACTAATTTCATGGATATATGGAGGAGTCTCATAAACTAGTTCACCTTTTCCCTTTCACAACCTAAAATAATTGAATTATTTCTGAGATCACCAATGTTACAGGTGCAATACTTCAAAACCTTTTATGAGGCCTTTTAGATGGCCCACAAACTAAAAATTAGATCCTTAGAAGAAGGGAAAGTAAAATTGTGGAATAAAAACTTTAAGCATGATCCCTCTAAAGGGACTAAAAATAATAAGATCAAAGGAGTTGTTAATGCCATAATCATAAAATTAGCACCCCCCATAAGTAAAAGACCAATCTAAACCCTCTAATTCTCAGATACAATCCCAAAAAGTATTAACACATTTTCCTCCATGATAGTATACACCTTTAAAAGAGTCTTATGCATCTATCTTGGATTAGATCTTAAAATCATCTCTTATCAAACTTCATCCAGTAAGACCTCTCAATGACTCTCAACCTTAGCCTAGCTAGTTTAAGGAAATTGACTTTTGCAATTTCCACCATGTAATAGGTTAGGATGTTAGTAGGTGTCACTATTGCAATGATCTAGTATAGAACCTTATTGATCAAGGGTAATTACAACTAGATAACCCTAACACACCCCCTAATCAATCAATACACATATTTAGGAATGTTAGTGCCCAAAATTACACTAAAGCAATTGGGCCCTTGTCAAGTGAAAATGCCTAAGTCTAGCCTGAGTCAAGTATCAAAACTCAAGTCCATAACCCAATTTATATCTTAAAATATTCACTCCAAGGTCAAGTTCCATGTTAAAATTAGATAAATGTCATTTGGTCTTTACTTAGTGTATATACAAAGCCCTTAGAGTCTTTCAATAAAATTGATTGCACAAAAAATATTAACGACTTATTTTTTCTGGCCAAAATGTTTGTATAAAAATCTCAAAGAATTTGTTGAACATTTTGTCCACAAAAAAAAGTTTGAAGGAATTTTATCATACATTTTATTCATGGCAAAAAAGTATGAAATAATTGCATTATGTTGAGAAAATGTAAAGTCCTTATTTGTTTCAAGCTTTTTGTCTAGGGTAAAAAGTCTATAGGTCCATTATTTTAGGAGATTTTGTTCATAGAAAAAATTTCAAAGGGTACTTTCCCTTTGGGAATTTTGCCTGTGTAAAAAATCCTGGCAAATGCCATTTCCTTCAACAAAAGTGTAAAGTCCAATTCCTTCGACAAAAGTGCAAAGGTCAATTTTCTCAAGGAAATTATTTTGGATAAAATGTCTAAAATAATTATCCTTTTGAAGACAAAAGTGCCAAATATTGAATTGTTATAGGAGAAGTGTTTAGGATAGTTTAATTTCTTTGGGAAAATTTTCTTCAAAAATATGTTTGAAATAATTGTCCTAATAAAAAAAGGGCCTAGGAGTAGAAGTGTCAAGAATAAGAATCCCATAACAATTGTTGCTAAGACGAAAATGTTGTAGATCAAAGGACTAGGCCCTATGCATAGAGATTGATAGTCTAAAATTAATCCATATAAAGAGGATAAATGGTCCATATTCCATAGGGCTTTAAGATTGATGATGTGAATGAAAGATGACTTGTTAAAAGATTCAGGTTGAATAAGGAGATACCACATGGTAAAAGGGCACTAGCCTAGAAAACATTGACTAATAAAATTGTATATGAGTCATGGTAGTTATGTAGGAAGTCTATGGTTTTAAAATCAATTAAAATTTTGATCAAATATCCATGGGTCCTTTGATTTAGAAGCTCATGATTTAGCTCCCAAGAATGTTGTAAAGGACATAGAGGTTGAACATTTAGATGTCACTAGTTTTTTGTAGGTATATTTAAAGTTTGGGACTTGTGGATGGAATGTGTATTTTTATAGTCAATAGTACATATGGGTGCTTTTCAATAAAATGGAATAATGATGAATCACTTGAAACTTGTTGATATTATTGTTGTACTTTTGGCTTACTAATATGAATGAGCTTTTGTTTGTAAAATTTATGACCTATTTGAAGATCTCAAGTAAAGACTATATGAGAAGGGAAATTATAGGAATGAATATTATATTTTAAATTCATTATAATTCAAAATTTACGAACCCCTCATGTGCTCATTTGAGAATTCCCTAGGGGGACTATAAGTGCCAATTGCATAAATTACAAATTGCCAAGTGAGGTCAACATTTCCCCAATAAGTCAAAAGTGAAATAATGTATTTATACATTAAAAAGTAAATAAGGGGGGAACCTTAAAAAGGCAAAATTTCAAAAATAAAACATACAAGATGCAAAGAAAATACAATTTGGAGTCAAAAGGTTAAAAAATTGAAAATGGCATAAGTCTTTTGCATTTTTCATTACTATATTTGTCCAAGTTCTTCCATCAGGTAAATATTATAGGTTTATAAGTCTAAGGTATGAAAATCTAAAGAGCATCATTGGAATAGATATGGATCCATAATATTCCCAAGAAATCATTGAAATAATAGGTTATTCCATGGCATGCATTAAGGGAAAGGCAACTATTTAGGAGGTTCCAACTATGTAGGAAAAAAATGATTATTAGGAGAGCATCTGTAGATGGTTACACATGAGGAAAAATTAAGTTTTGCTCCTCAAACAATTTTTCTCCCTCTATATCATGGTCAAGATCATCTTTAAGTAGTTTTATATGAT
The DNA here is from genome assembly GCA_037957365.1 of Torreya grandis. Lineage (NCBI taxonomy): Eukaryota > Viridiplantae > Streptophyta > Pinopsida > Cupressales > Taxaceae > Torreya > Torreya grandis. Next base: position 216,852 of record JARHVA010006823.1, read on the forward strand.
GATAAATGATTTGTTTGACCTCCATCACAAATTTCCTCCTTCCAGCTCATGTTCACCGACATTTCTAGTCAAGAAATCAAAAGTTTGATATAAATCTTCATCATTCCTTGAAAATGTAGTTGCAACAATGATCTTTCTTATAAATGGATGAAGATTTCAAACATGGAAAGGGAATATTTTCTAGCTGAAAGCATCTTGGTAGATTTGAAAATTTTTTTTGCAATTTTGAAAGTCATGACCCATAGTTCTAGATTTGAAAATGTATAAATAGAGGGCTTCTCCTCTATTCAAGGTTGTTGGTTTTGGTTGATACTATTGGCCATTATTTTTAGGTATCCATTTTCTCTAAGTCTAGGTTTTGTAGAAATTTTTTTGGGATCAATTGATGTGTGTAGATTTTATCTCCCTTGCTAAGGTGGTTTAGCTGTAGAACCATTATCAAGCCTTGAGATCATGTTTATGTCTCCCTTGTCAAAAGAACAATCTCACCATTCTTGTCCCCATGGAAGAATTTTGAAATACTTATGTGTATAATATTTATTTCTAAGTTAATGAAAATACTTGTGGTTCTTTTTTGTTTCCTATAAATGAAGTGTAATGACATGTTTTGAAAGAACTACTGATTGGACATTTAGGTTCATGCTCACTACCAATTGTCATTTTGAGCATAGATTTATTTTATAAACTATTTTTTCATTACTTCAGGATAGGTTGTTGAATAAATTGTTAGGTCACCCTAGGTTTATGGATTTGATAGGGATAAACATTTGAAAGATTAATTTCAATGTATGTTTTAGTCTCTCAGGGATCATTTGTTATTTACCATTATCTTGCATTTGAAGCTTTTTTTCCATCTTTTTTAATGAATTATCATGAAATAATATAATACACCCTAAAATTTGGAAGCCAAAAACATGCCACCCTCTATTTTATAATTATCCAAATGTTCTACCCTATAAATAATATAACTAGTTGCATATCATAAGTGTTATTTGCTAGTAAATGCATAAGAGGTGGCATAATTAACATATGTCTACATTTTATGCTTTAAATCCTAATATTTTATTCTTTTATTCAACCCCTTTGATGTTGAAAATTCTATAGAATGAATATTGTTGTCACTTTCCCATCTATATCTAATAGCTTGTATATGACTTATAACATTTGTGCATTTCATGTGACAACCCTTCACAGGTAAAGTGTGTAATCTTGGTTATGCCATGGTCATATTTGTCCCTTGTGCCAAAAATCACAATGGAGGCTAAATTATAGAATCCTTCCATATGAGGAAGCTACCCCATAGGTCATATCACCTTAGTTCAGGTAAATCCAGAAGTAATAGGGAGATGAACATATCTTTTGTAGGTGTCTCTCAATCATTTTATATGTTTGGTCTTGATGTCAAACCCTTCCTTGGATATAATGACATACTAGTAGTTTTTCATCATTTTCTACCATTTTATTTCAAATGTGTAAGGTTGAGTGTATGATGTGTATAACAAGGAACTAAAACTCAACCAATGCCATTGTTGGGGACTAAACTAAAATCCTATTTACTTGCATGTTGTTAGGGAATTTTGTACATATTTATAACTATTTCATGTTGTGAAGTTCTCCATTGTTACTGTATTGATTTGGATATCTTTTCCATTAATGTCACATCAATATAATGGGGATGTGTTAGGGTTTGGGATATTTAATAATTTGACTTCTACTGGGTTTATTAAAAAGAGTTGTTAATATTTCATGTTGAAAGGTTTTTTGTCCAAAATAAAGTTAGGAAATGCCTCCCAAATTTATAAGGGAACAATGTAATGAGTGGTGATCAGCACCTAAGGGCTTTTCAAAATATCATTGAATATTATGAGGTTAAGTATTAGGATGTGTGCATTAAAATGTTTATGCAAATGCTGGAGGAAGATGCTCATGAATGGTTCAATTCCCCTTTTTTTAGATACATTGATTCATGGGAATAGATGCATAATGTTTTTAGAATTTAGTATGGTGATAGGATTGATCCAAGGTTTCTTTTGGTTGAGTTTTAAAACATTAAAAAGAATCCTAATGAGTTTTTTTAGGACTTCAATACACAATTCAATAAAACTATGATACAGCTGCTTGAAAACATTAGGCCCAGTGATATAGCATGCTTGATGAAATATTATGATGCCTTTGATAAAAAGGCTATGTACTACTTGATGGACTAAAATCCCATTAACCTATAGTTGGCATTCAATATGGCTATCCAAATTGAAAATAACATAAAGGCTATGGGAAAGCTGATGAACAAGTGGGATCATGTGAAATTGGTCAATCTAGAAAAGACACAGTCCATAAAGACAACCAAACTTGAGGAGACTATTAAAACTTTATTCTCTACTATCAAAGAAATGTCATAAAGATTGGCAATGGATTATAAGGGGATCCATCATGTGTCGACTAGTCAAGATAGGGTTCCAAATCTAAATCAAGCACAAAGGGGACCTACTTTCCATAATCAAGATAATGATAGAGGAAAGAGGCTTACAAGTGAAGAAAGAATAAATAGAAACTAGACAAGAGGGGATAGAAAAGAAGTGTATTATCCTTTAAATTCCAAGGTAAATGTTGTGAATTCTAATTTAGACATTGATTGGTATGATAAGTGCTTCCTTTCACTCCCTCTGTGTGATACTATTGAAAAAATTGATGAAGATTTAGATAAACCTGAGTATGCATCATCTAAATATGAAATTTTTATGTTTGATTATGAAAGTCACTAAATTAGAAGATCTACCTCCAAAGAAATTCCAAATGATACTACAGTTGACCAATTTTAGAGCAAGGTCAAAATGAAGAGTGTCCTAGCTTTTGACTTTGATTATGATGTTAATATGGCACAACCATATGAATTGCCCATTCATAATTTTTATCTCTTATGCTCTATGATGATTAAGAAATATCATGGTGGAATTCCATCAGTTGAGGATAAATAGCTATTGATTAATATAGTAGTGGCCCAAAATAAAGAATATTACTTGAGAAGTAAGAAACTAGGTGTTAGTTCTTAAGACATTGCCCCTATAAATCTAAAGAAAAGGAATTCAATAAAGGAATCAAATAAAGTAACAACAGTCCTAGAAGATTCTAAGAAAGCAACTATGTCCCAAGATGATAAGCCTAGAGGTGATCTAGCCAATAATAGGCTACCCATATTATCAAATATCCCTAAGGGTGATAATGAGTTTAAAGAAAATCCACCTTTGAAGGATGTTAAAGATTCAAATCCATCCCAACCAAATCCACTTCAGACCTTGAGTGTTTGTATTCTAGCTAAAAGTGTTGTTACCCTTACACCAGATATGCCTCTCTCTTAGTATAGTGTGTGTGATATGTCCCAGGTTTTGAGTCAAAATAAAATCATTATGTCACTTTTTAAATTATTATGAATACTTGAATACAAGAAGAGATCATTTGAATATTTGGAATTTGGTGAGAAGTCAGATATGAATTAAATTGAGTTACCACAAACACCCCTAAAAATTGATGAATAATTAGAATAGGTTGTTGAACCCACCATAGAGGTTTATCTGGGGGCTGCATTCATAGAAAGTTAGTTGAATACAGATCCATTTTATACAACAATATTGATCAATGGCCTAATTTTTCACAACTATATGTTTGATTCCTATGCTTGTTGTAATGTGATGCCCTTAGGTTTTCTAAATGAGATTAGGATGAAGATTACATCATACTTTGGAAAGTGTTATGCTATTCACTCAAAATAATTTCTATTTGTTAGAAAATTCAAGGGGTTGGTAGTACATCTAGGAAAGTAGTTAAACATGGGCATGGTAGTTGTGGATTACTTGCCTAAGTGGGGGATGCTACTATCATGAAAATAGGTTGCTATCATGGATGAAAGTGTGTAGATGGACCTTTCTTATGCCATTATTCTATTGGAGGGTAATATGATCACAATTTATATAGAGCTAAAGATGTTGCATGTGTATGAAGATCCAAAATATGGTCTCAATGAAGTGTTGTACACAAATGTTGATTTGGGTAGTTTTGTGTATAATATTGACATTACTAATAAATAGTATATTGTTCTTGACATTGAACTTGACAGTGAAGGTGTGGTTTGGAAGATGTGAATTGATGTGGCTTGATCCAATCTTGGAAATGGAGTATGGGTTGTCTTCTATGTCCCCAACAGTAAATGCTTTAAGTTTTATTTTCAGCTATCCTTTTAGTGCACAAGTAATACTGATAAGTATTAGGCACTTTTGCTTGGTTTATGGATTGATTGTGTACATGGAATTAAAAGTTTGATTATCAAGGGTTTTTTTGAGTTAGTGGTTAAGTAGCTCTGCAATGCTTATGCCACTAAGAACAAAAGGTTGAAATAATATAATAATATTTTTTGGTATTTTCTTGAATTTTTTGATTCATTCAATTTTTTTATCATGATATAAGTTTCAATGAAGAGGATTATAGACTTGCAGGGCTAGGTGCTCAATTTGGCATTGCAAATATGATCCTTCATTGTTAGTATCAAGTGGAGGTGCTTATCAGGCCTTCATTCCTAAATAATGTTAATCATTGGTAGGTGTTTGGAGATGCTGATTAGATTATAAGGTTTCTAAATTATGAGGCTAAGTTCCATGATCAGCTCATAGACTTGGAATCTATGGTTCAAATTTGTAATGGAAAAGAAACCTTGTTTGGGAAGGACATTATTCGGTTAAAGACAAACATGCTCCTAAGAGGATTGATAAGTTTAGTAGTGTATTTTTATGCCTGTAATATAATCAAGTCAATAGACTCATTTATCTCAAAAAATGTGATTGAGTGCAACTTGGGTTCTCATGAGAATCCAAGTAAGGTTACGTTGGGTACTCACCTAAGTTTAGCTGAGAAGCAATTTTACATGTAGCTATTAATAAAGTAAAAATATTATTTAGCATGGTCTTATTCTAAATTGAAATCATATAGTGAAGACTTGTTCTAACACAACATCATCTCATTATAGCCTGATATAAAGCTTTTCAAGTAGAAATAGATGCCTATTAACCCCATCTTGTCTACTAAGATGCGGGATGAGTTGAATAAGCTAAGGGATAGTGGAATCATTTAGCCCATCAATTATTCATTATGGGTGGAAAACTTGGTCCCTATGTGGAATAATAATGGTGGCATCCACTTCTGTATATATTTCTAAAATTTAAATGAATCTTATTTGAAAGATAATTATCCACTACCCAATATAGAGAACCTGTTATACAGTGTTACTAGATCATAGACATTGTCCACATTATATGGATTCTCAACGTAAAAATAGGTTGTGGTAAAATAATTTGAGAGACCCAAGACCTCATTAACAATGCCTTGTGGGTACATATGTATATATGAGGATGCCTTTTGGGCTAATGAATTCTAGTGAAACATTCTAGTGAGCTATGGACATCACTTTTGTAGGAATAATTAACCAATTCATTATTATGTATTAGGATGACATTACTATGTACTACAAGACTAGACAAGAACATTTGGAACATCTATAGCAAGTGTTGATCAGATGCATGTAGTTCAACATTTCACTTAATCCAAATAATTACCACTTTGCAGTATAAAAAGCCAAGTTGTTAGGACATATAGTGTCAAAATATGGTGTCATGATTGACCTTAAAAGGGTTGAATCTATTTGATAAAGTCCCTATCCCATAGTCCAAGAAAGGAATTTAGTCCTTTTGGAAAATTAATTTTTTAAGGAGGTTTGTGTTTATTTTTGTAGAGATCACTCTACCTATTACTTCCATGTTGAAGATGGAGTAGACCATCAAATGGGAGGAGAAGGCCATGTAAGAATTTAGTGACATCAAAGGAGATTTAAAGTCTACTCATGTCTTGGCCAACCCTGATTACACAAAGACTTTTTAGATGTTATATTTTGCATCAATAATACTATTGGTGTTCTATTGTAAAATAATTACTGGTGGCCAGTGTTGTTTAAGGATATTTCTTTGATAGTCAAAAAAGTGTGAGAAATGTCAACACTTTGCTGGAAGGATGAAAGCTTTTGGTTCTCTTCTATTGTATCATGTGACAATTGAAGGCCCATTTAGATAATGGTGAATGGATTTTGTTTGATAAATTATTGATTCATCAATCACTAGACATAGATGGATACTATTTGTAACTGAGTATTTCACAAAATGGGTTAAAGTAGTTCCTAAAAAGAAAGCAACACACTAGGTAGTTATGGATTTTTATTGAATCAAATTATTTATAGATTTAGTGTGCCTATTAAAATAATTGTTGACAATGCCATGAGATTTAAATTCAAGCCTTTAGTGGTATTATGAAAAGAGTTTGGGATTTAATTAACCTATGCTTTCAATTACAACCCTTATGAGAATGGGAAAGCATAATCTAATAATAAGAACTTTCTCAAAATCATTGGATGAACTTTGGAAGCAAATAAGAAGTGGGGTGAATAGTTGACATTTGCCTTATGGGATAATAGGATTATGCCTAAAAGAGATACAAGTAAAAGACCTTTTGAGCTAATTTTAACATGGAACTTGCTCCCAAGGATGTTCTAAAGGGCACTGAGGTTGAATATTTAGATGTCATTGGTTTTCTAGAGGTATATTTGAAGTTTAAGACTTGTGGATGGAATGTGTATTTTGATAGTAAGTAGTACAAATGGGAACTTTACAAGAAAATGGAATAATGATGAAGCAATTATAACCTATTGACATTATTTCTATGCTTTTGCCATACTAATATGAAGGAGCTTATGTTCATAAAATCGATGACCTCTTTATAGATCTCAGGTAAAGCCTATATGAGAAGGGAAATTATAGGAATGAAAAGTCTATGTTTAGTCCATTATAATTCAAAATGGCTTTACTAACCCTTTATGTGATCATTTGAGAATTCCATAAGATAACTTCCTAGGGGGATTATAAGTGTCAATTTCATAAAATTACAAATTTCCAAGCGGGGTTAAAATTTCCCTAATAAGTTAAAAGTGAAGTAATGTATTTATTCATTAAAAGGGAAATAAGGGAGGAACCCTAAAAAGGTAAAATTACAAAAAGAAAAGATACAAGATGCAAAATGTGAAAATACAAGTTTGAGCCAAAAGGTAAAAAAGTTGAAAATGACCTAAGTCTTTTGGATTTTTCATTATTATGCTTGTCTAAGTTCCTCCATGAGGTAGATATTGCACATTTTCAAGTCTAAGGTGGGCCACTCCAAAGAAGATCATTCAAATAACCATGGATCCAAAATATTCCTAGGAAATCATTATAAGAACAAGTTGTTCCATGATGTGCATTAAGGGAAGGGCATCTATCCAGGAGGTTCCAACTATGCAGAAAAGTAATTGATTATTATGAGAGCATATCTAGATGGTTACACATGAAAAAAAAACCTATTTGGATCCTCAAATTATTTTTCTCCCTTCAAATCAAGGTCAAGAGCATCTTCAAGGAGTTTCATATGATGAAAAATGATTTTTTTTGGCCTCCATCATGAATTTCCACCTTCCAACTCATGTTCATTGATATTTCTAGTCAAGAAATCAAAATTCATCATTCCTTGCAAATGCAATTGCAAGAATGATTTTTATTGCAAATCAATGAAGATTTCAGATATGGCAAGGGAATATTTTCCAATTAAAAGGATCTTGGTGGACTTGAAAGTTTGTTTTGCAATTTCGAAAGTTGTAACCCATAATTCCATATTTTAAAATGTATAAATAAGGGGATTATACTCTATTCAAGGTTTTTGGATGTTGGTTATTGTTGTTGGTCATTACTTTAGGTGTCTATTTTCTCTTAGTCTAGGCTCCATAGAATTTTTTATGGGATCAATTTTTGTGTGTAGATTTTATCTCCCTTGATAAGGTGGTTACAAATATATAATCATTATCAAGCTTTGAGAGCATGTTTATGTCTGCCTTATCAAAATATAAATCTCACCATGCTTGTCCCCATGGCAGCATTTTGAAATACTAATGAGTGTAATATTTATTTTCAAGTTAATGAAAATGCTTGTGGCTCCTTATTGTTTCCTATAAATGAAGTGTTGTGACATGTTTTACAAGATTTTCTAATTATACATTTAGGTTTATGCTTACTACTGGTTGTCATTTTGAGCATAGATTTAGATTATAAACTCTTTTTGCATTACTTCTAGATAGGTTGTTGAATACTTGTTAGGGAACCCTAGGTTTATAGATTTGATAGGGATAATAATTTGAAAGATTAGTTTTAGTGTATGTTTTAGCCTCTTAGGGATCATTTGGTATTTACCATTATCATGCATTTGAAGTTTTTTTTGCATCTTTGCTAATGAATATTATCATCAAATACTATAAGACACCCTACTATTTAGAATCCACTAGCATGCCACCCTCCATTTTATAATTATCTAAATATTTTACCCTATCCTACCCTATAAATAATACACCCAGTTACATATCATAAGGTTATTTTATATCAGATGCCTAATAGGTTTCATACTTAACATGTGTCTACATTTTGTGGTTTGATACTTAGCATTCTAGTCTTTTATTCAACCCTTTTTTGATGAAAGTTCTATAGAATGAATATTTTTGTCACTTTCCCATCTATCTTTAGTAGCTTGTATATGACTTAGAGCATTTTTGAATTTTATGTGACAACCCTTCATGGTTGAAGTGTGAAATCTTGGTTATTTACTAGTCATATTTGTTCCTTGTGCCAAAAATCCCCATGGAGGTTGAATTATAGAATCTCTCCATGTGAGAAAGCTACCACATAGGTCCTCTCAAATTGGTTTAGGTAGAGACATAATTATCAAGGAGATGACCATACCCTTTGTAGGTGCTTCTTAGTCATTTTATGTGTTTGGTCTAGTCTTGATGTTAAACCCTTCCCCGACTATAATGACATACTAGTAAGTTTTTAATCATTGTTTGCCATTTTATTTCAAGTGTGCAAGGTTGAGTGTATAATATGTACAACTAGGAACCAACAAGGTAGATGGTCCCTAATCATGCCTCCACATATAATTATATGTATGGTACTTTAGGATCCACCTCAGACCATGAGGCCCATGTGATCAATACAATCTATGATCAGCTTATGCTTAAATAAGTTGGTAGTAATTTTGTCCCCTATCTCCTTATAGGAGATGATCTCAAACCATATGAATTAAGTGAAATTATCCAAAAAACTCACTCAAGATTTTAGGATCTCATTATTTGGGATCCACTTGAGGAGAAAGTATTTGAAAACATTTAGGATGATCAACTAGAAATAAAAGAGGAAAAGACTATCGAGGAAAAGGCTTGTTTATAAATTCCATATGATATGCATACTATTCCATTTGTTAACTCAATACCTACATCTAGAATACACATACCTTATAGCTTAATACCCCCTAAATAAACTATTACATTGCCTCAAACTAACTCAAGACTAGTTCCCCTCATTACTCAATAAGACCTAAATCTTAGATAAATTAAGGTAAAAGCTATAGGCATCAAAAACAAAAACCTCAGGGTACCACAAGGAAAATCTTTGAAATATCCTCCCATTAGGATTGAATTTCTTAGAGAGGATATCCTTGTTAACCCTAATTAGACTCAAAATTGGAAGGCACCTCTACCACCTATTCAGATAAAAGCATCTATATTGAGACCCCATCCTTCAGCATGACTAAAAGCCACCATCATAGAATCATGTACTAAAGAGCATGTATCATCACAAAAGGATCTTCCCATCTTGATAATGTCAATACATAATTATTTAAACCCATGCTATTCATAAGGTTTAAGTGTGAGGGCTTATCTTAAGCACAAAGTACCTACTATAGGGAATATTCAAATAATCAGTTTGAAAGATCAAAGTTTGGAGTTAAAAGCAACTTCCCTATTAGTACCTCAAAAGATAAAAAACCTAGTTAGGATCCATTGAAAGGGTCTTATTATAAGATCCTCGATCAACTTATCCAAACCTCCCTTATCACTATACCACTTATAAAACTAATTAACCGTCATGTTTAGAGACTATTATGGTATTGGGAAAATAGAAAATGCATGTATCATCAAATAACATATCATGATACAAAAAGTTGTAACTTTATAAAAGTTATGATCTAAAACTTATTAGAAGAAGATGATCTTTTAATGTAACAATTAGATGATGACTATCCCCATAGTTAAACTAGTAAGGTTACATCTACCTCAGGAACTAGTATATTACCAATAGTATCAAAATGAGTTGTAAAATAAGATAAAACCTCTGATAGAGCTCAATATCAACCCATACTCAACCCTCTAGATACAAATGAATCTAAAAACATAGCAAATCCCCATTTGTTTCAAATAGACATTATTCACATAGTTACTAGATCCTAGACCTAGGGTCATAAGATCCATAATCATGAAAAATACAAATTGACTATTGTGAAAGACCCACTTCCTATCATAAATAATCCTATAATGCTTACTCTAAAACATAAAATTTCTATTTTGAGGAAAGTACAAAACAATAATGCTTCAAAATTGATACATATCTATTCTAAAGTAACTTCATTAACTCCTAATCAAGATGTCTTTATATGAAATTGTCCAAAACTCTCCACAGCATCGCAAGGCTATGATAGAATCTATACAAGCCACCGAGATACAAGTTAATGAATGCTAGCCTTTATTATCTTTCATTATATCACTTCAAAATCTATTATCCATAATATTCCATGATTTGTAAATATAACCATTATTACCTGATGACCAAGATCCCCCACTATTTATCACTGATCAAATTAATCAAAATCAAATCAAATGAGTAATGATTGATAATAACAACAATATAAATATCATCTCCTCTCATGTATTTAAATAACTACAGTTACCTAAAATAGTTGTATCCCAATATCCATCCTTTTTATAAGAATTCAAAGATACTATTACCCCTATGTTAAGAAGAATCATTCTTCACATCTAAGTAGGCAGGCGTATTCAACCACAAACATTTTATGTAATAGGAGAGTTTCAATAAAACATCCTGTTAGGTCATCCTTGGATACATGTTATGCATTTCATCCCTTCTACCTTGCATCAATGTACTAAATTAAAACATGAAGGTAAAATACATAATGTCCTAGATGACTCCCATCTATTTAAAACTTACAATATCACCTTTCAACTAAATGATGTCTTAATTCCATTAAAAAATACTATCCCTTCATCATCCAATAAGGTGTCATCTAGTATAATAATTACTGCATTAATGATTGGTAAAGAGTCCATTAATTCCATGCTTTAGTAGCTATCGATTAGAAAGTATCAGTTATTGACACTCAATACTCTCCCCACTCCCTAGGAATATGGGAATTTAAACAAAAAACATGTATATTGTCCAAATTTAAGAGAAATTATTCCCTTTGGTCCACTTTTCCTTTGTACCCATTTCATGTATGGTGGAATTGATTAATCTTCTTCAAGCCTTTTTAACCAAACCCATGCTAAACCTTTTACCTCAAACTTTTCATTCCTAGATAAACACCACTTTAAAAAGACATACCTATAATGGTGTGAATGAAATGGTTTTGGCATAGGATGCTATGAACGAGGTTCACATGATGTTACATTAGCATATTTTATGAAAGCTTATGAAAATCATAGCCTGGGTTTAAATAAAAATCTAAAAACCACCCCAAAAATTACTTTTCTTCCTATTATTAAAGAGGAACGCCATCTTCACCATCTAGTACCCCTTATTTGGCAAATGATATCATATCCATTCCCCCAAACATTTTTTTAGTCAATGGCATTACCCTATAACCTATCATCTATCATCATGATAGGGAGGTCAAAACCATCCTTCTATCTTACCCAAACATGATAGGGAAATATTTCCCACCATACTTGTTCTTTAGTGCTAGGATGATGAGTCGATATTAACTCATTTAGGTATGGATAACTCTAAACTACATAAATCCCTTCTATCTAAAACATGTAGTCTATTACATGAGGCTACATCAACATTAACATAGGATCTCATGAGACTCTATGAATAGTTAAGGTTAGAAAATGCTTAGATCCTCAAGAGAACTAGGATTTTACTATGTTTCTAATAGATCATAGTCAAACATTAACTTCATCTTATAGTGACATGCATGGTATCGACTTGGCTATTATCATCCATAACATTATCACATTCCTTAATACCAAACCTATAAATTAAAATATTTGAAAAATGCACCCTTAGATTGTATTCTTTGTTAAGGAAGAGTTATAACATATCTTATTCATTAACTTTATCTAGCCTATCTATTACCCTCAATGGGTATAATATTATCCCTATCACAAATCCCACAAGGGGATTACACTTTTGTACTAAGTTTTTCAACCTTAATCTCGCATGTCCTAAGGATGAATTTCCTCTCCCTAATATTGACCAATTAGTGGATTTAATAGTTGGGCATGAAATTTTGTCACTTATGGATGGTTTCTCTAGATATAATCAAATACGTATCGTATCAAAATACCAACATAAGAGTTAATTTATTACTCCCTAGGGTACCCTATTCTATCAAGTTATGCATTTTAGCCTAAAGAATGCAGGAACAACTTATCAAAGAGCCAAGACATAAATATTCCATGATATCATCCATAAAATTTTTGAGGATTATGTGGATGATCTCCTTAGTAAGTCAAAATTATGAAAAGACCATCTTTTAGTCTTGAATGTAATCTTCACTCACTTAATCTAGTTTCATGTTTGTATAAATTCTAAGAAATGAATTTTTGGAGTGTTGATGTGTAATATTTTAGGATTTATTATCTCTATTCAATGGATATAAGTCAACCCCTCTAAAATCAAAGTCATTTTATAAATTCCACCCCCGTATAGTCTTAAGTAACTCCATAGTTTACAAGGTAAATACAGTCCATCCATAATTTTATCTCCTAGCTATTTGATCAATGTCAACCATTCCATCACCTCCTAAGGAGAGATATACATTTTAATTGGGACTCTAGTTGTCACGAGGCTTTAAATTCTCTAAAGAGATACTTTATTTCATGACCAATTCTCATTCCCCTAAAACAAGGACAACTTTTCTTCTTGTATATTTCCACTATGGATCATGCCTTATGATCCATGCTTGCCCATCGTGATGAAAAACATAAAGAGAAGGAAGTTTACTATATCATTCACACACTTTTTGACTATGGGATATGTTATTCTCACATAAATAATTTACACCTAGATCTAGTCTTTGTAGCTTATAATCTTTGACATTATCTTCTTAATCATAAAACAAATGTGATCATGAACACTGATCCACTAAAATTGATGCATTCAAAGACTTTTAAAATCAATGAATGACACAATGGCTCATGTTTTTCATGGAATTTAATCTAGAGTTTATACATAAAAAATTAGTTAAAGGTCAAATAATTATTTATTATCTTTTTGAGGTGCCTCTTGTTGATAACCAACCAGTCAGCTATGAATTCCCATACAAATCCATACCCTCCACATCTCAAGTAGAATTGTAATATATGATGAATCTATTATTTAATGGATCCAAATGTGAGCATGGTGGGGGAGATGGAGTTATCCTAATCCCTCTTAATGTGACACCTATATCTCTATCTTTTGATCTTGATTTTGATTTCACTAATAACATGGTAAAATATGAGGCTTTGATCATAGGTCTCCAAACTACTTTAGCCTTGGGTGTTAAAATAATTAATATCTATGGTGATACCCTTCAGAATTATAAGACCTTGGATGATCAATTACTAGCTACTTTTGAGCATTATGCTATCCAAGCCACTCCTCAGTCAACTAACAAGTTTATGGATACCATGGCTTATTTGATGCACTTTATCCCATTTTTTTCTTAGGAATATAATTTATTTGTCCTCATCTACAAGATCAGTCAACCTTATTTTACCAAGATTGGTCTTCCTTCCATCCACAGTGTGGAGGAAAATCTATTAGATCTCTGATACACAAAGATATTAGATTACCTATCAAGGGGGATTATTCATATAAACCTATCTATAAATGAAAAGTGAGCCTTAAAACATCATATAATGCATTTTTTCATAATATGGGGTGTTCTTTATAAGCATGGTTTTGATGGTATCCTTATTTTTTATCTCTAGAATCATGAATCTACCCTTGCTATAAAGGAATCACATGATGGGTCATGTTGTGGACATTTTAGTGGCCACACCATCACTAAGAGAATATTGAAATTTGGATATTATTAACCTAATTTAAATTAGGATTGTTATTAGTACATTAAGAAATGCATAAAATGTCAATATCACCCCAACCTATTATATGTCTCTAGTCAAGCATTATAGGAAGTATAGGAAGTTTAGCCTTTTTCCTAGTGGAGGCTTGATATTATAGGTTAGATTAATCTTAAATCTTCCTAGTGTCATAGATTTATTATTACCACCACTAAGTATTTTACTAAGTGTGTAGAGTATATCCCTCTTATCTCAACCAAAGCAAATAAAATTATTGAGTTTATTAGTCAACATATTATTTATTGCTTTGGTGTTCTGCATAAGATCATCATAAATAATTGAAAATATTTTAAAAATAAAAAGGTTCAATAACTCTATGATTATTTTAACATTAATATAATATTTTCCTCACCTTACCATCCTCAAGCTAATGGATATGTTGAAACATCCAATAAAACTCTTGCCAATATCCTAACCAAAGTTTTTACTAAAGTAGGAAAGGACTAACATCTTCATGCTCCTTTTGCCTTATGGGATTATCAAAATAGTATTAAAACCCATATGGGTGATAATGCTTTCTCCCTAGTCTATGGTACCTAAGTTGTACTTCCTCTTGAGATTCATATTCTTTCTCTTTGTATCTCCATTAAAGATATCATTTTTGAGGATGATTTTTTGTCAAGAATGATAAGCCTAGCTCAAAATCTTGGATGACCACCAATTAGATGTGTTTAATAATCTCAATGTATATAAATAATGAATAAATCATTCCTAATAATAAGCATCTAAAAGAATGTGAATTTAATATTGGCAACCTTATCTTAAAATAAAATAAAAATGTCACTATTATGGAAAAAAAATGGAGAATTTGTTTTCCAAATTGGTTTAGACCATACATTATCACTCATAAATATGGATTCAGGGAATATCATTTGGACTTTGATGTAAAATTAGAATAACAGCCTCTTAATTCATTTCATTTACATCATTTCAACTGTTAATAATCCTTAATCACCTTGGTATGCCTAATTTATTAATTTTTGGTTTGATTCAATAAAACCATATCCCTATTATTCTTATACCAAATAATGATATATAGATACATGTGGTTATTTGATATTATATCCCATTTTTAACCTTGAATATGAATACGATGACTCTATTTATATATTTCTCTAAATGGACAAGCTTCGCCTATAATGGGAAGAATCTCCAAATCATTATTTCCTAAAATCCCTCATTATCACTAATTCATTTTGATAAAAAGAGTATTAACTTATGCAACAAAGCTTTGAGAAATTATTCTAGGATGCCTAAGGCCAATCCCTAAATAAATAATAGCATTGGAATCAAAATAAAATCAAAGCATCTACAAAATAATAAAAAATAATAGATTGATCCCTTGAAGGATA
Organism: Torreya grandis; assembly: GCA_037957365.1. NCBI lineage: Eukaryota > Viridiplantae > Streptophyta > Pinopsida > Cupressales > Taxaceae > Torreya > Torreya grandis. The sequence continues at coordinate 232,518 of JARHVA010006823.1, forward strand.
GATACAAAATCTACACACACATACACACACACACACACTCACTCACACACACACACATATCTCAAAAAGTGTAGATTTCTCCCTCAAAGGATTTCTACTTCAAAAATCATCTCTCAAACTATAGACCACTCCCTTGAAGGATGCATATCATGTATAAAATGTCCCAAGAGAACTTCCCACATTGATTAGCTTTATTTAAATTAGTAGGCTCCCTACATTGATCAGTATACATGGATTAACACAAAAAAATTCTAGGGTTGACCTTAGTTTTGGGTATGTAAGATGAAACCATCTTATTATTAAAATAATACACTTTCTATCAAATCATAAATCACATTCCTAGTAATTTCCATCTCAAACTAGAAGGATCCTGGATAAAGTCAACTTAAGGTTGTTAGGCTATTTATTAGTAATCAGTTAAGGATACACATGCTTTAATTTCAAGTAGTTTTTTTGAGTTATGATACAAGCCAGTAATAAGTAATAAATCCCTTTACAAATAAAATGTGTGCCAGTTAATTACTTAAAGAGATATTTTCCACATATATCAAAGAGTATCCTAATCGAGAAATCTATAAATTCATAACATTAAATATGTAATCTATAATTAACATCCATAATTAATCATAATCCTTCAACACTTTTCATAATCCATAGTCTAATTTAATGTACATCCATAATACATAAACATTTTCACATAAAATCTCATTTTCCATAATCAAAATCACATCCATAATAATTTAGTCATGAAATTTTTTATAAATCCATGCACTAAATAATCAAAAACACATCCATAGTAACATAATCATAATATATAAACATTTCAAAATTTTATCCATCAAATCCATAATCTAAATCCATAATCACATCGTATAAAATCCATAAATCCATAATCAATGACATATTCACATCCATAATAACCATAATCCATAAATATTTTCATAATATGTAAAAACTATAATCTACCACATCTTTTAAGCTAAATCCATAATCACATAATCTAAATACACACATCCATGATAACATAATCCATAAATATCCATACTACATAAATAACTCCATGGAACATATAAATAGTGCAACTCATAATTAGAATCATGAATCATTCATATATATATATAATCAAAGTATACATCATAAAGATCCATATATAAGTCTATGGTTCTCTGGCCAGTACAATGAATATAATAATAACAAGTTACTCAGTAAAATGAATATTGATCAAATGAATACTCCTTAGATCTCCACCACCACCTCCACTCCCATCTCTTCCCCCATATCTATCCCTCATCTAATCCATCTTGAAGGATACACTCCCTATACTGGGTTCCCTTATGTGCATCTTCTTGGATGACCTATCCTATGCAACTAAAAGGGTATCCTAGCATGAATTTTTTAAATATAAATCTAGAATGACCTAATCATAGTAACACATCTCTATTTCTAGATATTTATACCTATCAATGTTCATTATACCTACCTATCTTGTGTTAGGCCTAGCCACCCCTATAATAATCTATCCTATTAACCCTCCATCACCATTTCATAGGCTATCCCTCTCCTCTTAATAGCGATCTTGAGCCTCCATTAGTAAATAATGACTTAGCTATAAGCAGTCAAACTCCACCGATAGTATATCTAATCTAGTCTACAATGTGTCTCACTCAATCTACATCATGGTAAGATCCCCTATGTTTTGTCCACCTATCATGGTAAGGAAATACATTAGGACCTTAGTGTATCCCATTATATGATGATCTCTACTATATTTATCTCTTCCTCCTCTATCTCTTTTTCTACCCCATCCTTGTAATATCCTCTATTTCCCTTGAATCTAAAACTGAATATTTTTTGACTATTTCTCTATATTTTGCTTTTTAGATATTTTGCATGAATAAACATATTATTTTGAAAAATAAATTCAATAAATAAATAACCCACAGTATAATCTCTTAACTATCAATTCAATGCTCTTATTTATTCATCTAGATGATTACAATAGATGTACTCTATCATGCATATAAAAGAATATTCAAATACGGTCTTAATAACCTGAGTATTCCACAAACTGGGAATAAAACTTGAATCTAGTACGTCTTAGCCTACTATGTCAAAAACATAGTCACCGACATTGGTTATACTACCACCATTAGTTTCCTGGTGTCGTTATCCTATCGACGTCGATGAGAGGGTCGGCTGATGTCGGTCATTGTCGATCTCTGCCTGTTAATGTTAGTCTCTGCACAGATCTATATAGACTTCATACGGCTACCAATATAGCACACCCTATTTATTAGACCCCTGATCTCAAGATATATGGCTCTAATATAGAAGATCTCTATCTGTATAATTTATTAAATCAAAAACCTAATAAAATAAATACCTAAAATACCTGTGATAACTTCTGTGTGAAGTTATCTCTCAAACTTGTAAACCTCTGTGATAACTTCTGTATGAAGCTATCTCTCAAATTGGCAATAGATCAGCTGATCTCTCATAACTCTGAATCGCACACAATGAAGAGTGGATGTTCTTCAATGCAAATGGAATACTGGAACCCTTGGCTCAATCTTCATAAAAGAATTCTTAGCAACAATCAATATCAATAATCTCATAATAATTTTTCCAACTCTCTCCCATGAGAAACCCTTATACCCTCAAAAATATGTGCTTGCCCTAATTAGGGTTTCTTAAATTAGAATTAGGGTTTCTTAATTAAAAATAGGCCAAATAATTAATATTTGATTAAATCAATCAAATATTAATATCTCCCTCAATACATGTTGTATCTTTGAGCTAACTGACGCTGGTGAATTAGGGAGTAATTCTGCACATGACCATACCAAAATAAGGGTGTTTTACTACATGTCAAATATCCCTAAATAATAAGAGCTCAGGTAAATGTGTCCAAAAGAGCCTGAATGAAAGCCAACTATAGGAATTCTGCTAATCAAAGTCAAGCCAAGCTCCATCATGACCCTCTATTCATCCTATCAGCCTATGAAGGTCGCATAATAAGCTAATCATCAACTCTGATGATGTCCACTAAAAAATGGGACATGACAATCCACCCCTCTTGAAATTGCTTGTCCCCAAGCAATCGCAAAACAATAAACCACTCAATCCACCTAGATCCCAAGGAAAAGGTTGTGTAATGTCCCTCATGTCACCAATCAACCGTTGTGAAGAAGTCATCAGCATTAACAACATCAAAAGTATAAAAATTAGCAACTGAAAAACTGCACTCAACACCCAAAGAACTGATGTCATTGACAACATTATTTGTAGACCCACTCTAGATGTTGATAAAAGAACCCACTCTGTGGAACTCAAGCCAACTAAAATATCAGCTCTGTCAAAACTCAAGTCCCTATCTAACTGACACTCACACCCAACTGCACTGTGGATATGACAACCATAGGTACCTGAGTCACTGACACCAAATCCAATCTTTGATAAATTGTCTTGGGTGTGCCGATACTACAAGATGTGTAACTTGCAACTACCAATTCCATCTGCAAAAGATGGTGCCAATCCATTCCATAATGGATGGTAAGAAATAGGTGTCGATCTACACCTGCGTGAAATCAAATCTACAATCTTTGGATCGAAAGAAGAATAATGAGCATACCCCACCATATAGTGCCAATAGGAACCCCCAAACTCCACTACTGGCTCACCATCACTAAACTAGGAATCCATAGATGGCTCCAATCTCTGACTCTAAGTGGCTATAGGCTAGATAGGACCCTATGTAATCTGCTCAACAAACCCCACCTCAAAATTCCTGTGAGATATCATAGTCGAAAGGATCAGTATAATCTCCCCACCTAATCTACTAATAACACTAGTACCTCAGATGAGAACACCTTCTATCACTTTATGTGAGTCTAGACAAACACCTGCACTATCCAACAAATACTCCATGAATGATTTAGTGCAGTAAAAATTATACGTGGAAGCATCAACATACTCCCCCACACACCATAATTGATCCCTCTATAAAGGTGGCACAACCAACTGTACCACATTGTCATCTATGTGAGAAGAATCAATCTAGAGACTCGACTCCACTGGTATCCCAAACATATTAGGACCAGGTACTCCCAAATCCTGAACATGTGTGTCAGCCCCAACAACATGCTCCTCAGTAACAATTGAAGGAACGTACTCACCACCAACCACCTCAATATACAAATGAACTGGGTCTGGGCCTGGTGAAGATCGTAAATGCTCTAACTCCATGGTCACCTCAGCCAAATGAAACTATGACTCCTCATAAGCCAACTATGTACTCTCAAGAATCTCAGAAGTCACCTTGAGCTACTGAGTAAGCTCACTCATGTTATCTTCCTTGACCAATAATGCATCATATGTTGTGTTACCCCACTCCATAAGATAATCTATGTCAGCTACCAACTGCACATAATCTTATCTCAAAATTTGGATAGCCTCCCATAAAGAGTGGATCTTTGTCAAGGATAAATAACTACCTCCCTACTTAATGTTAGTAGGATAACCCCATCCATAAACTACTAACAACTGACGAGCAGCATTAAAATGCTTGCAAGCGATAGCAATGTCTCGCTCACTAACTCTCAGCTAACTAAACATACCATGGTGTTGGCTAAATTGTCTCCTACAATCCTCCTCTGATGCACGGTCCAAAAGAGTAGACTCAAAATCACTGATCTCTGGAGTACTACCATCCATACTCTGTGAATCAAATCCAAAGCTCATATCAACACATAGAGTATCAAAAATTATAGCATCACTATCTAACTCCTCCATATTAAAAGAAACTGCTGGTGAAACTAAATCTTCAAAACTATCCACTACATTCTCCTAGGTGTCATCTAAAATAATCAGATCCTAAGACTCTTCTACAATCTCTAAATCTGGAGTGTGAATGTTGGACATACTCATATCATCATCAACATGTGACTTGTCTATAAAATAAACTTGAGTTCCTACCACATGTGCTAACTCCTAATCTAAACTCACCTCAAGACCATCAACACTCAGTGTACTAACATTTGAGTACACCTCCACACTTTGAATGCAAGCATCAGACTCATCCTCATCAGACTTTGAAGAAGCTGCTGCTAAAACTATCACATCATCACAATCTCCAGCTCCCACATCCTATGCAACTAACTAAGAGTCCAAATCCTCATGACATAGGTCATCCACGTGCCTCTCAAAATCCTAGAGAGCCAACTAAGTACACACCAAGGAATTCTAGGTATCCTCCAGCTCATGAGAAAACTGGTCAACCTCCTCTTCCTTCTTGTTTTGTGATGTGGACCCTTTAAACAAGGATGTCATACACCGTACTAATTTGGCTTTGAATGTAAGGTCTGAAAGTAATTTATTCATCCTCTTTTGGTTTTTAACCAACATATTCAAACTTTATTTCAGCATCTCCATATCCTTGTCCCACTATTTCTGAGTACTTGAAGTACCCATGATTTACTAACCGATTCAATGTCCAACCTACCCAAACTGCCCAACAAGATGGAAAGAATTTGGCTCTGATCTACCCAACAGGATGGTAGGACTTTGGCTCTGATACCACTGTAATATCCCCAACCAATAGGGAGTATAGAAAGACAAAATCTCTGATACCATTGTTATATCCCCTGTTTCCCTTGAATCTGAAACTAAATATTTTTTGACTATTTCTCTATATTTTACTTTTTAGATATTTTACATGAATAAACATAGTATTTTGCAAGATAAATTCAATAAATAAATAACCCACAGTATAATATCTTAATTGTCAATTCAATGCTCTTATTTATTCATCTAGATGATTACAATAGATGTCCTCTATCATGCATATAAGAGAATATTCAAATATGGTCTTAATAACCTGAGTATTCCACAAATTGGGAATAAAACCTAAATCTGGTACGTCTCAGCATACTATGTCAAAAACACAGTCATCGATGTCGGTTATACTGCCACCATCAATTTCTTGGTGTCGTTATCCTGTCAACATCGGTGAGAGGGTCGACTGATGTCAGTCGTTGTCAGTCTCTACCTGTCGATGTCAGTCTCTGCATAGATCTGTACAGATCTATATGGACTTCATACGGTCACCAATATAGCACACCTTGTTTGTTGGACCCCTGATCTCAAGATATATGGCTCTAATATAGAAGATCTCTATTTGTATAATTTATTGAATAAAAAACCTAATAAAATAAATACCTAAAATACCTGTGATAACTTCTGTGTGAAGTTATCTCTCAAACCTGTAAACCTCTGTGATAACTTCTATATGAAGCTATCTCTCAAATTGGCAATAGATTAGCTGATCTCTCATAACCTTTGAATCACACACAATGAAGAGTGGATGTTCTTCAATGCAAATGGAATACTAGAACCCTTGGCTCATTCTTCATAGAAGAATTCTTAGCAGTAATCAATATCAATAATCTCATAATAATTTTTCCAACTCTCTCCCATGAGAAACCCTTATACCCTCAAAAATATGTGCTTGCCCTAATTAGGGTTTCTTAATTAAAAATAGGCTAAATAATTAATATTTTATTAAATCAATCAAATATTAATATCTCCCTCAATACATGTCAGATCCTCAAACTGACTGATGCTGGTGAATTAGGAGTAATTCTGCACATGACCATACCAAAATAAGGGTGCTCTACTACATGTCAAATATCCCTAAATAATAGGAGCTTAGGCAAATGTGTCTAAAAGAGCTCAAATGAAATCCAACTATAGGAATTCTGCTAATCGAAGCCAAGCCAAGCTCCATCATGACCCTCTATTCATCCTATCAGCCTATGAAGGTCACATAATAGGCTAATCATCAACTCTGACAATGTCCACTAAAAAAGGGGACATGACAATCCTCTCCCATCTCCTCTTCTCCTCCATCCTCCTCAACATCTTCCATCTCATCATTATCTCCCTCTTATCAAGGTTATACCACTCTCTCCTTCCTCATAGTCCACTATCCTACCCATCAAGCTAAGAATGTTAAAGTGTACCCCACATCCTCCACATTTGACCCTACTACCTCCTCCTCCTCCTCAGCTTCTACTAGAACATATATGGTGTTTGGCTCTAGGAGTGTAGGCTCTATCTCATCCCATCTATATGCATGTAGGGCCCATGGTATGTCCTATACTAAGCCAAAATATCTCCTCAACCACCCAAAATAGAAGTACTCCACATATTTTTTCCTCTATCCTGTCACCTACCTCTCCCTCTAGATATCTAAAAGCTCTACCTCTAAATCAAGCCATGTAAGAAACCTAAGATAGGGTCTCCAGATGATATCCCCATCTCATAACCCATCTAGAACCCCTTGGTAGTACTCTAAGTCCCAAACAACACCATCAATAAAATATTGGACCAAATATAAATTTCATAATAAGAAGGCCATGTTGTAATCAATCTCATACCACCTTATCCATAGGGTACCAATGGGATGCACCACCTTGATATGATCATATGCCCAACAATGTCGAACTATGATCACATCCAATCCATACCTCCTCTATGTTCTCTACCCCTAAATATCCCTATAGACCTATGATAGTAGTGTAGACACACAAGCAAACACTATCATATACTCTAGTATATCCACAACCACACCTGTTAGGCTCTATGGGAACCTACCTCTTTTTAAGTCTAGGAAAAGATGTTGAATTTATTGTTTTTTAGATTGTTCTATTTGGATGAAGATTTTTATCCTACTAATAGAGCCAATTGGGTTGTTTGAGTCTAGAAACATGTATTTGAAGAAGTGATTTGAGTTGAATGGATTGATCTAGTTACTATGGTTGAATATGACATGTACAAAGAAAAATAGAGTTGATTAGATTGAATGTGTGTTAAACCTACACATGGAATGTTAGAGTGACTCGATAAATTTGATTTAGTGATGTAAAAATGAAATAAATGATAAATTATAATAAATGAATGCATGAAATACAAATTTCAAGGGTTAATTTCACATCAGGTTCACCAAAATATATAACAATGAAAGTGAATCTAGTCTAGAAATCAATCCTATCTCAGAGAAGATAAATCACACTAGCCCTTTCAATTATTGGTTGTTGACCATTTTGACCACAATTAAAAATGGGTCAACCCCTATAGTTAAAACTTTATATTGGGTTATAATATTTTTTAATAGGGTGTGTTATAGTTTATTTATTGTCATTTCATATGTTTTTAGCCTTGGTCATAGCTAAAATTAGTCCTTAGGCCATTTGATGTCATTTAGGGGTCATAAATGAGCATTAAATAAAAGTGGCATGGTTTTCAATGTACACATGTGTTCCAAAATCTTATTCAACATCCAATATGTTAGTCCCTATTTGAAATGTGAGTTTCTAACTTAAAACTTGTAAGTGATAATTGAAAACCAAGAAAATAGGTCCAAAAGAAGGAGTTTTGGCACTTGTATGAATTATACGGGAATGTGACAAGTCTGTAAACCTTGTGAGATGATACTTCAAATTACCTGAACTGATCTCAACCCTCAATAAACTTTGGTATTTATAAAAATTCTCTAAAACTATTCTACTCCTTTATCACCCTTCTATACATATAGATCAATCAAAGCACAAGCAACCGTACATATGAAGATGAAATACAAAAACACATCACATATGTGGGAAACCCTCAAGGGGAATAAAACCCACTTATATCTACAAATGGACTACATTCCTATAAGAAAAAATTCAAATTTACTAAAGCACCAACTCCACATGGAACACCAACCCCAACTAGCCAAGCACCCACTTACAAGGATGCACTAACCCCCTAGACGAATCAACACCAACCCCCTAGATGATTTTAGTTATGGAAAATTTCAATTCAATTGAATTGAAAACAATATTGATTGTGTTTAATGAGGGCTTTATAATGTAATATAATTTTAATTTATATAAACTAAAAAATAATTATTATGTTTAAAGTAGGCTCCAAAATACACAATATATATTTTTAATAAATTTATGAAATTTTAAATGATATCTTATTAAAATGTTGTTTGTGAAATTTTGGAATTATTGGGAGAATTGACATGTTTAAATAGGTTCAATTATTATATTCCTAGAGAAAACATGATTTTTATATTGTAGGGCAAAAGTTGATTGCTTATGAGATGTTTATCTTTAGAACACCCCTCCCTGCTACATCAACTTGATATAGAGGCTCGAATACAAATTTTGTAGCAACAAAAGTGATATCTATAACATCCCCATGATATAAACATATCAATGGTGCTCCATGTCCTCACTCATCCATAGGTACTATCACCATTCCCTACCTTAGAAGTCATAGTATCTTATATATGTCCTCCTATATGATGGTCATCTTCCCCATAGATAGCTAGAATGTCCTAATCATCACATACTATTACTCCATCAAAGTGACAAACAAGTTTGCATCTTGATGAATGTACTAATAGTAGCACATTGCTACCAGGCCTATGGCCTCTAGGTGTGCCTAATCATCATCACTGAGATGATCTCATAGTTTCTCCATTAAAGGAAACACTTGATATTACATCTATGGTAGAGGCTATAAATATTACTAAAATCACTTATAAGCCTTAAGTATCCAAAAAAATATACTTAGCCTAACCCTAGACTATAATCTAGCCCTTCACCTATTTTGTGAATTGGCACTGACCCCTTATAGATTAGCATCATCTCATTTGAATTGATGTCATTTGAGGTGAAACAACATTGATTCCTAGTGAATCATCACCGATTCATGGGAATCATGGCTAATTCTTTGGTACCCTACTACCCTAGTCTTAGCATCTATCCTAATCCCTAAAAAAAACTCAAAAAAATCCAAAAAAAAAACAAAAATGGGACCTACCTCATCCTATGAACATCATTGTTGCCTCAAGCCACTGTTGTTAGCCTCCATTTTATATCACATCATAATCATCATATAAAATCTCACTTATCATTTCATTTTCAAATGATTGTAAATGATCCCTTTTCCATGACATATTTGCTTATATACCAAATTTAGGATTAATATTGATCTATTTATGGATCAACATCAGTTTAGTGGATTAGTGTTGATTCATTTTAGATAGACACCAATTTGTTTATTTTCTTAATACTTGTAGTTTACACACATCCAATCTTGCTCTATAGCCTCATCTTGGTACCTTACCACACCTAGCCTATTATTTATCTTATACCATTTTAGGTTTGTGGATTTAGATCCCTTGTTGGTCGCATAGAAGGCTTGTAATATTTTTTATATCTCCCCTCAGTGGGTCCTAATCGTGCACTCTATCTTGAGAATAACTATCTATAGGTAATGTACACACCGTATAACACACTTGATGCTTTTGTCATCCAAAACCTATCATTTGTTCTCTTATTTTTCCTTCATTTAAGCCCACCTATTCATATTTATGTCATTTTATTATAGGATTTAACTTGGGGCATCTCTACTTGTATTACCTTACATCTTATCAATACAAAACATATACTTTAGGTTATGTATCAACACTTTTATATCTCATTTGTTATACCCATCCCATCCACTATTCTATTTTTAAAAACCTATCACCTACTCCTCATCCTATGTTGGATCTCATTTTTAGGGGGGGTACTTCCTCACATAAACTTTGGGCATTGGACCTCTCTTAGTTTTTATTTCATGACATGTATTCTATACCTCTCCATAAAAATTGGAAAATTTAAACCCTATAATTTCATATACTATATATAATTTTTTAAGTGTCATAAGCCCTTATTATTATTATTTTAATCCCTAAATATCCCTATACTAAAGTTTAGTTTATTTACCATTAGTTACTTGATAATTTGGTTTTACAAATTACCTTTTCACCTCTCTAACCACCTAAATATATTAGCAGCCTAGGGAATACTAACCTTTTAACCACCTTATGTATAATCCCATCCCCAAGAACCTCACTCTCATAAACCCAAATTTACCCAAAATTAGAATAAACCAACACAGATGAAGACTTTAGCTACCAAATTGGGTGAATCATTATCGATTCTCACAATCGACATTGATTCTCTGGATCGGTGTTGATCCATTTATACCTAGCTAACCCTTTGTCTTGGGTACCATGATATTTGAACCTTGAAACATTTCTTAGATTTTTGGATAGTTGAGGAGACTATAACACCACTCTACTAAAATTCTACGGCACTCAATCCACATTCATCATCTTAAGACTGAAGGACTACCTACATTTATTGGAAGAAATCTATTTTACCTACAACTTAGTTTAAGGCAAGTACTTGTCTTATTTATTTCATTTATCATTAGTTTATTTGCTTGTATATACTTATCCAATCCTTATAATATATCTTATATTCCTATATGTCCTTTTAGTATCGTCTATCATCTTTTGAGTCTCTATTTTTAATTAAGTGCAATTTTAGATAGAATGGATGCTGATTTATTCTAAATCGACACCAATTCTATGAAATAAGCACCAATCCTATAGGATTGACATCAATACACTTTAATTGGTTTTTAAAACATGAGCCTTTAATCTTAGACCCTTATCTTTAATTCATGTTGAAATTTTGTCCTCTTAACATGGCCTTATTATGTAGATGAATCTGCCCAACATTGTACACGATGTCATTAATATCATTTATCTACCTATAGTATCCCAACTCTTTTTCACTAATTAGAGTGACATAGATTTAAATTGATCACTTTATTCCATTGTTTACTCTCCCTCTATTAAAGCCACTACTGACCAACTTGATATTATACAAGAAGATGTGAATGATGCTATGGCTTATTGGGATGAATACTTTGATTACATTGATAGATTAAATGAATATTAAATCATAATAATTATTTGTATTACATAATTATATTTTGTAATTTAAATTTTTATTTATCCATGTAATTTTAAAAACAATGACCTAACATCCACTTAAGGAAGTTCACAACTTCTCAAGATTAGCTCCTAACCAGGCAGTTCAACCATCTATCTATTAATCTATTTTTGTCCAAGTTGTATATTTATATGCAATTTATTCTTCCTATCAAAAAATAAGTTCCATTATTCTTTGGATTCAATTGGTGTAAAACCATGTTCATATATCTAGGTATTCAACAAAAACCTTGATTTTTATTGAGTTTTTAGTAAGTTAAGCAAGTTAGAGAAAACACAAAAAATTATTATAAGAATGAGCTCCCCAAGTAATAGTACCACTATTTTTTTTCCAAATATGAGATTTTTATATTTGATTGGCTTGGATTTAGGGCAATATTTTGAAAAATATAAGTAGGCATCATAGTTACTGAAGCTCCAAAATCAACTAAACAATTATGAATATTCTTACCAAATGCCTTGATAGTCAATAAAAAGGGTGGTACATCTTGCTTGCTTTTATATATGACATTGGTGTTATATGAATTTGATTTATATATAATAACTTTTATATTTTGTATAGGATACTTCCCTATTATAGACTTGTTGGTAATTTGGCCTATCAAGGCCAAATTCCAACCCTTGCAATTCAATTTTTTTAGAAACCGTCTATAGCCTCTGCATGCTAATCAAATAAATATTTTTAGTATAAAAAGTAAATTTTTAGTATTTAAAATGTAAATTTGATCTTAAAATGTCATTAAATTATTCAAAATACCTTTATTTATATTCAAAAATATAACTCTAGCCTTATCCTAAAGTTTTATTGCTTAAAAAGGTAATTTAATGCATTTTTTAAGCTAAAAAGACTTATTTTGGATCCACACATGCCAAAATTAACCTAAAAAGCATGAAAAAGTTTAATTTTAATGTCTAATAATGAAATAAATTATTCTAAATCCATATCATGCACTATTGTGGAGGTGAAATCTTGAATTATTTTAAAAAAAACCAAAATTAAGCTATTTTCTTTACTTTCAAGAAGAGAAGTACATATCAGTATGGATTTTTTACATAAGGGGAAAGGAAAATAAATAAAAGGTAATTAAAAATATTAATCATAATTTTCATGGAATTTGGATGCATAAAATGGCCAAATCCATTTCATACAGGCACTCCTCCTAGTTTGCAAATAGTGACCTACTTGCAGGTTTGATGATGGTATGGTTAGATGGAGAAGGGTATATATATGAATTTTTGGGTGTAAAAACTAGGATAATAGGGATATATCATGGATTATTTGGTTTTTTAATTTGAGTTTCCATGCTCATGTACCATCATGTTTAAGATAAGCTAATTTCTGTAGCATTACAACTAGAAAGGTAACGAGGTTTTCCCAATTTCTCCTCACTTGGGAAGGGCTTCATAAAATTTCAAGTTTTTATAGAATATTGGGGAATTAATATATATATAAATTTCATCCTTAATATATTATTAATATAATTAATGTTTTAATAGAGTAATAAAAAAATAGCTAGTCAAATATGCAAATTAACATGCTTTCAAGAAGAGTGTAGGGTTGGAGAGAGAGATTTTTTCAAGATTCCATTTTTGGATATTTTTCATCATTTCCTAATTTTTTTCATGTTTTTTTATCAGGTTTTATAAATAAATTTTCCAAAAATATCCATTATTTGGCAAATCTTGGTGCTTTTAAGCTTCCAAAAGGGCCTAGTTTAGCATGGTTTAAGGAAATTTTACATTTTTTAAGGTTTTTTTATTTATGGAAAACCAGGTTTAAATGGAACATTTAACCAATTTAATATTAATTTTATTTGGAAAAAATCAATTAAGCTCCAAAAATATGCAAAAATACATTCAAGTATGCATAGATTCCATGTAAAATAGGGCAATGTTTGAGGAAATTTAAGGTCTATAGCATTTACATGTGGAGTTTTGAATCCAAATTTGGTTTGTAGAATTTTAATTATTTGATTAATAATCCATAAAAATTTAAATTATATTGTAAAATTGTATTTTCTTTATATTTTTACACAGACCTAAACCTCTCAAAACACAGTCAAGAAGAAGGCAAACTTGAGCAAGATGAGGCCTCCAAGAGAAAGATTCAAGATTTTGGTTGTTTATAAAAATTGTGTGAGTTTTGAAGGTATATAATGGTGTTTTAAAATATTTAAAAATGAATAAATAACCATCTCTTATTGTTTTGAATATTCTAAGTGATAAAAGTTGGCTTACTAGGCCATCTTATCAATCAAATAAATGAATTTTGGTGTTAAAATATTTATATTAGAATTAAAATGGACTTTAACACATGACATATCTATTTTTATGTGTAAATAGTATTATTAACTCAATCCATAATTTCCACTTGATAAAAGTTGAGTTCAAGTGGAAGTTGACTAGTCTTTGAGTCCACATCTCTTCAATTGACTAGTTTGACTAGTTTCATGCATCTCCCCATGATTTTCATACAAGATAAGGACATGAAAGAACTTAAATTAAAGTTAAATATGGTTTTATATTCAAATTTATGTTATGATTTTCATGCAAGGTTGAGAAGTCAACATGGGCCTACCACCTCCAATTCTATACCAAAAGTAAAGGCCATGCAAATTTTTAAAAACTTGAAGAATTGAAGACTTTGTTTAATATTATAAAATAAATTTATTATTGAGGAATGGCATGTATTTTAATTAATTATGAATTAAATTGACATCAAGATGGGCCCACCATTTTTTTAACTCCAAAAAGAAGGTTTCTTGCAAGATAAAGAAAGGAGATATTTAAAGAATATTGTAATTAATTTGAAATCAAAAATTGAATAGAGTTCACATCCAGTTAATCTCCTCTTTTTTTCCAACTCCAATCTTGGATATTGATTCTATTTTCTATATATATATGATTTTTAGCCATTTTTGGGGGATCCCTCTTTTGGCAAGACCAAACTTTGCCAAAATTTGAGTTTTGTAACCTTTTCAAAGAAATAAAAGATTGTTTCAGATTTCCATTACTCTGGTATAGTGTGTTATTATCAATTTGATTTGCATATGTGTTATAAATGTCTCCCTTGTCAAGTATTTATGTCACCTACTTATTGGTATGATATTATGGAGGTCATGTTTATTATTTGATGTCATTTGTTTAAGTTGATAGTTGATAAACATTGGCTGGTTAGTGCCTTGGATTAGGCCTATTTCACCATTTACCTCAAGCTTATATTAATTGATAAAACCTCTTCATGAAATACTAATTCATGGGATCTAATTAGAGTTTTATATTCAATCTTTTCTTGTCTAGTCAGTGTTTTAGAAGCTCAATTTGAGTGGATGAACTAACAATATAGGTGTATCATCAACAGTAGAGTAGGATTTCCATTTCAATTTCCTTCTCTCCCTTTTCATCCCAACATTCAATAGTTTAGTGAGTATTTCAAAGTGATACATTCGAGGAGCTATCCTTGTAGACACTAAAATTGTGTCTACTCCTTGGTCGACTCCCCCCTTGGTCCCCTTGGTCCACTTCTAACACATTCCTAACCCACACACTTATTAATTTAAAATAATAACTTATTTTGAATTAATAACATCACCCATGACACCTCACCCCACCTTGGATACCTCTCCTTGGATGCCTCCCATCATCCTATGACCAATTTATGACCTATTTCAACCCTCCCCATGCCTATTAAACCCGCCTTCAATTGTTTTACCTTGACCACTGAACTTGGCAGATGGAGGAATGGGCAAAAGGCCAAAAATAGCCTTTTTTCCATTCTTCTAGCTATCGACGTCAGTTACTAATCGGCTGACACCAGCAGGATAACTGATGTCAGTCACTTAAAACAACTCGAAGGTGAATTCTCTTCCTCCAGGGGATGCTGAATCAATCAATCACAGACTAGAACGTCAATTCTCTTCCTCAATTGCTAATTCCTTGGCTATAGGTATTTGACCTCTCTCTCTCTACTAGATGCACATCAAGCATCACAAGGCACATGGACTCTTCATCAGTCACTCTACCTCTTTGCAAGGAGTCTTCTGCATTAGTAATAGGGCTTCTACACTTCTGGTTCTCTGCTAAGGACCTAAGTATTCTTCTTTTATGTCATTTCAATAGCTTAGAATGTATTTGTAATTAGTTTTCTATTTATTGCTTCTAAGCCATATTATCAACCAGACCCGACCATCAACTAGACCAGACCTAACTCTCTTCCTGACAAGGCTGAGAAGCCTTCTTCATACTCTCACTCTTTTTGACACCCTGTCCCCTACTTGACTCCTTCCTCAGACCATATTCACTGCCCTACTAACCTGCACAGACTCTCAAACTGCCACAGACCATCTTGTCAACCACAGACAGACTTGAGACCCATCCAGAACCCATCCAAGGCCATTGCCCTGACTGACACTGGCCTCCAGGCTCATTGCCCCTACCAACATTGGTAGACTAAATCAATGCCGGCAACCTTAACCAAATCGATGTTGACAGACTAACTAGTGTCGGTGACTATGGAAGGTAGACAACACAATACAGTTATGCATTACCTTTATTTATTTTGTTTAGTCTTTCATTATTTCTATCTAGCAACATTCTCTTTTATCAAAAGTGGACTGTCATCCCTCAAGAAAGTCTTTGCACTTTTGGGATCAAGCTTTCCTTGGCAGTCCACCTTATCTCTATCTAACAATCTCTATGTTTAAGTCTTTTTCTTCTACAGGTGTCATCTTCCACATCCAAAGAGGAGTCCCTACAACATCTAGATATGGTGTGCATACCTCATCTAGGTATGTACAAACCCCTAACCATTTATCTTAGTTTTTTACTTCCTTTGAATGTAGAAAAGCAAAAAATAGTTTGAAACATTCTGGCACGCCCGGTGGGACCCTAGGACTTTTCCTTAGGTTCATACTTTTTCTTCTAAAAAAAAACATTCATATAGGTGCATTAGATCTCTCCTTGCATCCTTTTCTTCTATCTCTTTATCTTGAAACACCATCATAAGCAAAGTTAAAAAGAATCCTTCTTTTTCTTTCTTTCCTGCATCTAGAGTAGTCAAGTTCATGCTCTTAACCTTTTCTCAACTTGTTTTTATCCAAACACACATTTCAATTTGGGCTTAAAATCTTTTGCATTTCATCTCTATTTGAATGCATGCTTATCTCTCACATCTAGTAACTTAAAACCACATTATGAATAAAGCGTAGTGCACTCATGTTACACGACCATACCACTATCACAAACTAAACATCTAAACATACCTAAGACAAGGCCTGACTAGGATTTCATCACCTAGCAGATACCTTACCCTTCTTTGCAATCCTACTTGGACTTCACTACCAAGGGGAAATCCCAGTCTATTCTCTGGCAGAGTATAAACTCTAGGGGAAGTATATACTGGCTAAGCAACCCAGCTTATCTCTAGGCTCGTGAAGTGAGGGGAACTTGCTCCTTAGCACTAGGCCATGTACGAAACCTAATACAAACTTTTGAGCACCGAAACTAACCCAAAACCAACCTTAGACTGCTTCTTCTAGGACCCGTTCTACAAGCCAACTTCCCAAACACATTCATCTAAGGCATAAGCCAACAAGACTCTAAAATTTATTCTTAAGAATTAACATTTAGGGTCTGCTTGTCTTCATCCATTTTTCTATCTGTATCTAATTTTTTGAGTTGGTGAGGTCATATTTAGAGATCTGAAAACAACTCAGACCTTCTTATTTCTTCCAAAAACTTTTAGTTTTTGAGTTTCTGGAAACACATAGTCACCGACATTAGTTTTTCCACTGACGTCAGCAACTTTTTTTCACCGGCATCGGTTTTTCTACTGATGTCGGTCATTGTCAACAATCCTTCTTCCAAAATAGCAGGCTTAACACCCAACTTTCTTGCTGTTAGACACACATTCTAAATTTCTAAAACTAAAAAACAAAGTTTCTGGAACCTGACCCTTTTTGCCTTGAATGGTTTTGACACGTAGTCAAACCAAAACTCTTGTTGACCACGCAAGGCAGCAACCACTTCTGCTTTCACCTTTCATATCAAGCCCTCTAATGGAGTGTACTTCAGATGCTGAATATTCTCCTATCCAGTCAACCCCTGATCAATCTCTAATTATTCCTAAAGGGGATCAAAATTTTGAGAGATTCCTTTACCATAATGTCAAGGCTCTCCAACACTATCTCGCTAAGGGCCAAATGCAAGACTCTTCAATTCAACTAAGTTCATCACATTTGCAGAATGTGATTGTCTCGACTCCACACACTCTTGCACCTATAAACATGGGAGTGACTACCCATCCTTTTACCAATGCCACCATTCAACTACCTTTGGCAGTATCTAGTCAACTCATGCCCTCCAACTTCATGACACAACCACCCTTGGTCTCCACATCTGTCTCAATGACTAGTTATCAATATGTTGTGCCTATACAAGAACAACCAACTACATCATACACCCCTTCTAATACCTTCCAAGCACCTTATAATCTAGGGGCACCCCACATGCAAATCTGTCAACTGATCTTATTAAGATGCTGATGGATAAGATGTCTAATCTTGAGACATCCATTTTTGGTTCAAGCAATGTTCTTTCATATGAGCAAATTTGTAATGAACCCATTCATCCTTTAGTCCCAATACGACCCTATCCAAGTCAATGGGAACTTCCCAAGTTTACTCATTTCTAGAGTAAGGAAGACCCATAGCAACATCTACGAGCATTTAGACATACTTGTTACCTTATAGCCCATGATGATGCGTTATTGCTACGCACATTTCCCATATCACTTTTGGGGGCTTCCCTTGACTGGTATAGCTCTATTCCCAATCACTCTCTCTTTTCCTTCACTCAACTCACCCAACTATTCCTCAACCACTTTTCGATCAACATCACCAAAAAGGTCTCCATTATAGACCTATACTCTATCAAACAATTCAACGATGAATTGATAGC
Source organism: Torreya grandis (assembly GCA_037957365.1). Classification (NCBI taxonomy): domain Eukaryota; kingdom Viridiplantae; phylum Streptophyta; class Pinopsida; order Cupressales; family Taxaceae; genus Torreya; species Torreya grandis. The sequence continues at coordinate 251,377 of JARHVA010006823.1, forward strand.
TGACTTCATTGCCCGTTGGAGAGGTTTGATTAACCAACTCTCATCCTTACCTCAAACTAAGCTCATTGAGCTCTTTTCTAGAGCATGTGCCAAGCACATATCACCTACTTTGTAGGTCCAAACATTCTGCACATTTGACGAAGCTTTCACTATGGCTCGAAAGCTTGAACTCTGCATGGTCAAAGAGGACAAGGTCAAATTGTGAAATAACAACACAAAATCTAATGACCCTTCTTCATCCAAACCTTCTTCTTCCCACTCCAAACCCAAGGGAGTGGTAAATGTTGTGGTCTTTAGATCACCATCTTCAACAACAACTAACCAATCTCAACCTTCCACATCTCAAAGCATCACCAAATAATTCCAACAATGGTACATACAACATCAATACACTCCAATAGGAGAATCATACGCTTCCATTTTGGATAAACTCATCAAGTAGGGGGTCCTCAATCTCCCTCAAATCTGGCCACCCTAATTTGACTCCTCAAAATTCATCCCTACATGGTACAGGGAAAATGACTTTTGTCATTATCACCGTGTCCAAGGCCATGACATAAACAACTGCAAAACCTTTAAAAACATTATCCAAGACATGTTAGACAAGGGGGATCTTGTTTTAGATAACCCAAATGCACCGCCTAACCAAAACTTAGCCATACTTAGACAACATTTCCCTAATCATCCCCCTAACCAAAACAACATTCAGACCATGACTAATGACCTTCAAGAGTGTAACATACGCACAGTCAACATGGTCTTTCCTGTCATTTCTAACCAACCTCTCCCACAGTCTGAAGAGGTTAATCAACCTACTTGTCCACCACAGGTAGAGGAGCCTTCTTCTCCTATTTTGCCTCCACCAATGGAGGATAATCCTCCATCCACCCCTCTTTCACATGTGGGAGAATCTACTTTGACCTCTCACATATTGGAAGATGCCTTGATGAAACCAACACCAGCGACCTCGCCCTCATCCTTCTTATCATTAATGGGGGATCACACTTTTTCGGCTCCTTGACCACACAGAGAAGCCATGATTATACCAATGCTCTATCCAACTAAGAGCCACATTATCCAATTCCTTCTCCATTGAGAGAATAACTTATCACTTCACCAACTTTGACCAAAGAAGATCCAGTGATGATTCTCTCACAATTACCTCAATCTTTTAAATGATTGACTATAAAACCTCATGCAACCTCATCCAAACCCTTCCAGTCCTCTACCATGCTAAAATAGGTTAAATCCTTTGGTCTGCACCCTACATCCAACCTCACTCACCCACAAGTGATGGTAGACTTAAACCTCACCCACACAATAGTAGTCCTCACACTAAACCAAAGAAGGCTACTAAACCCCATCAAAGAACTCCTCCCCCACCTTCTCCATTACCATCCATCTTGGGTCCACATCTGTCTACTTTAGCAAGATTGCTCCCACATCCAACACCTCTCAACAAGATTTTGCCATCTCCACATGTGGCCATACCACCAACTAAAAAGGTGACACGACAAACTCTCCAAATGACTCATAAATAGAAATGGTCAACCTCTACTGCAACAAAGAGCATAGACCCATTAAAGGGTTCTTATGCTTCAATGTTATGCCAATTGTTGCAGTCATCTAGCATCATCCTCCCGCCTATCAAGCCTTACCAACCTCTCAGACCAAAACCACCTTGGTTCGATGACACTAAAATATGCTGGTATCATCACACATCGGGGCATGACACTGAGTGTTGTTATGCCCTTAAGGCTACCATCTGTCAACATTTGGCAAAGGACACCCCTCACATTGAGGCCTCTTCTGACCACATTTTTGACCAACATTCGACACCATCACATGCCTCCAAAACCTCGTCACCTAAACTGGGATCCCCATATAAGACCATGGTCCCTCAACCACCTCCTTAACCTTTATTTGAAATCAACACTGTTAGTGTGGCTACCAGGCCCCAAACTATGAAGGATAAAGGAAAAGACCAGACATCTACACCTTTGACATACCCATTATTCGTCAAGCCCTCTCAACCAACACAACCCAAGATTTTTATCTTGGACATGTCTCGACCATCATCACTAGGGGAAATCCCTCCTAACCTCACTAGTCCACATGACGCTTGGTATAAGCGACTCATGGACTACTTGACATATTATATCATGCCTCCCAAACTCTCTAGCAATAGACAATGAGCTTTTATCAAGAACACTGCTCGTTACAACATGCTAGGGGGACTTCTTTACAAGTAAGGTCTCGATGGCCTCCTTATCTAATGCCAACAACATCTTGACCAACTTCACATCCAAACATTAGCCTTGACCAAACATTGACCTCAACCAAGCCTCGACCAAACATCAATCGACCAAGCATTGACCAAGTCTCGACCAAGTCTCAACCAAGCATCAACCAAGAATCAACCTACTTCTTAATCATCTTCACATCCAAAATCAACCAACATGTGACCAATTTGGAATGAAGCAAATGGGGCAAGTTTTCTCCTAATTGACTCAGACCTTGCATCATGACGCATAAGCATGGGTCAAGGACTTATCAAAACCTGAGCCCCTTTATGCCTTGCATCTTTGACCAGTCTATTGTTAGTCAAGTAATTATTCACTTGACATTTAACTTGAGCTCGATCCCTTGAGAAACCTCCCATCATCATCGTTCCTATTCCTTTTCAACCCTCAACCCTATAAACATCCATTAACCCTTTTGTCAAGCATGGATGCTTCATCCTAATAAAAGGGAAACCCTCTAAACCTCTATAGTCAAGTCCATGACCAAAATTTTAGTCAACAAAAATATATAAAATATAAAACTGGGATGCTTATTTCAAGGTCATAAAACTCTAAATGCAGACTACTCCCTCGAAGGACAACTGCATCCTCATTGCTATAATTGATAGACTACTCCCTTGAAGGATAGCTATTTAAAGACATTTAAATATACAAAGCAAAATATAGACCACTCCCTTGAAGGATGGCTATGCCTAAATCTTGCTATAAACAACACTATCTCAGAAGCTTCTCGCATCGATCAGCTTCACAACATGACCATAAAGCAAAACAACATTCCCATGTAGACTTCCCACATTGATCAATCTACCCAAAAAAAATTTGACTGACAAAATTATTAAGTCATGGACTTGTCTATAGTCATTCTTAGGGTCTCCTATAAAAAGGGGAAAAGTTATACTTGCTAAAAAGGGTTACGCTTTCCTTCCATCTCACATAATCACACCTATCACCCCAACATACTTAAGGGATTTTGATCTCACTTAACATCAAGTGATTCAAGTACTTCTCTAACACAACCAATGGTCAACAATGTAATGCATTAATGGGGCTTTTGTTTCTAAAAAACCTCCTACCTATGCTATCAATATGGTCTTTGTCAATGAAAGCACAACATACCTTTCAATTCTTATACATCTTGGTCACAAACAATCCAACCAAATCATTTTTTAAATCCAACCCAATCAAACCAAGCATCCTCAGACCACTAACATCACATAGTCCATTTCACATAGTTTCTATGGACAACAATACACATGGAAACTATCAATGACACAATTTATGTTAAGCATAAACCATTACTTGTTGAAGCATAAATAATCTCAATTCATTTTTAGCATACACCATTACCAATATGGAAACTTGCTAGGGATGAAAGACCACTCAACCAATGTTACAGAATACACCATCACACGATATGAAAAAGGCTATAACATTATCTTACCTTCATCATTCATAACATGACCAAAACCACCTATCAACCACTTTGACTCAACCAATCTGAACTACATTGGTCTGAGGCCCTTCAAACATAGGCTATGTAGGCAGCACTCAGATGACATGATGTCTTCTGGGGTTAGCTTGGCCACATCCGTTTGTTCATCTATCTAATGGACAAACCATTCAACCATACCTAGTCCAAACCAATCATCAACCCTTTTGACTCTTTGTCTGAACTACATTGGTCTAAGGCCCTTGTAATAGGGGCTATGTAGGTAGCACTCAGATGACATGACATCTTCTAGGGTTAGCTTGGCCACATCTATTTATTCATCTATTTGATGGATAAACCATATTACCCTCATCATTTACCTTGTCTAAAACCAATCATCGACCACTTTGACTCTTCTTTTGAACTACATTAGTCTAAGGCCCTTCTAACAAGGGCTATGTAGGTAGCACTCAGATGACACGATGTCTTCTAGGGTTAGCTCAACCACATCCATTTGTTTGTCTATCTGATGGACAAACCATATTACCTTCATCATCATGACCAAAACCACCTATCAACCATTTTGACTCTTCGCCTGAACTACAGTGGCTTGAGGCCCTAACAATATGGGCTATGTAGGCAGCACTCAGATGACATGATGTCTTCTGGGGTTAGCTTAGCCACATCCATTTGTTCATCTACCTGATGGACAAACCATTTTATCTTTCACCATGACTTAACCTAGTCCACAATCATGACCAAACAACTAGCCCTGACATTGCAGAAGTCACCTTTGACTTCTCATGGGGCACATTAGAGATCGCATACATCTCCTTGCCCACATCAAATAACCATTTTAGATCACTTCTATCTCGACTCAACTCGACCAACGACCATGGAGATTGTGACTATCTCCTTCAACCATGACCATTTTCAAGACAACTTTGCCCTAGTTATTTTGATTGCATGTATGCTACCTCACGAATAGTTATCCAAATTGTCTGCAACCCACATTACAACCCTCGCAAGTACTGAATCGCAAGTAAGTTGATCCCCACTACTTGTGACATTTTCATGTTTTCTAAGAGCACTTCCTAAGCCCAGGATACTTGGAACATGATGACCATTAGAGCTATAGCTTGGATCAAATAACCCAATCAGCTACTACTAAATGTTGGGGCCTAATTATTTTAATTTTGGCACTCCTTGACCCTGACCTATGATAATTTGACCTGACCATCTCATGAAGTGGTATGTGCACAATCTTAATTATTGTAACATTCACACTCAAACTTCACCATACTCATCAACTATCTATCAAATTAGCCCCTAATTTGAGGTTCCCTTCCCTTGACTCCCGCTTTGGGAGGGAATACCTCATCCCATAATCGGGGCAATCAACTCTTATTTTTGTCTTGTAGTTCACTAGAACAACCAACAAGACAAGAAAAGACCTCATCCCATACCTAGGGTAACTTAATCCTATTTTTGTCTTGCAGTTCATTAGAACAACCAACAAGACAAAAAAGGGCAAATGTAGACACCGAAATTGTGTCTACTCCTTGGTCGACTCCCCCCCTTGGTTCCCTTGGTCCACTTTTAACACATTCCTAACCCACACACTTATTAATTTAAAATAATAACTTATTTTGAATTAATAACATCACCCATGACACCTCACCCCACCTTGGATGCCTCCCATCACCCTATGACCAATTTATGACCTATTTCAACCCTCATCATGCCTATTAAACCTGCCTTCAACCGTTTTACCATGACCACTAAACTTGGCAGATGGAGGAATGGGCAGAAGGCTAAAAATAGTCTTTTTTCCATTCTTTTAGCTGCCGACATCGATTACCAATCGGTCAACACCGATGGGATCACTAATGTCAGTCTCTTAAAACAACTCAAAGGTGAATTCTCTTCCTCCAGGGGATGCTGAATCAATCAATCATAGACCAAAACATCAATTCTCTTCCTTGACTACTAATTCCTTGGCTATAGGTATTCGACCTCTCTCTCTCTCTCCCAAACGCACATCAAGCATCACAAGGCACAGGGACTCTACATCAGTCACTCTACCTCTTTGCAAGGAGTCTTCTGCATCAGCAACAGGGCTTCTACACTTTTGGTTCTCTACTAAGGAGCTAAGTATTCTTCTTTTATGTCATTTCAATATCTTAGAATGTATTTGTAATTAGTTTTTTGTTTATTGCTTCTAAGCCATATTATCAACCAGACCCGGCCATCAACCAAACCAGACCTAACTCTCTTCTTGAGAAGGTTGAGAAGCCTTCTTCATACTCTCACTCTTTTTGACAACCTGTCCCCTACCTGACTCCTTCCTCAGACCATATTCACTACCCTACTAACTTGCATAGACTCTCAGACTACCACAAACCATCCCATCAACCATAGACAGACTTGAGACCCATCCAGAACCCATCTAAAGCCATTGCCCTGACTAACGCTGGCCTCCAAGCTCATTGCCCCTACCAACATCAGTAGACTAAACTAACGCTGGCAACCTTAACCAAATCGACATCGGAAGACTAACTAGCATCGGCGATTGTAGAAGGTAGATAGCACAATATAGGTATGCATTACCTTTATTTATTTTGTTTAGTCTTTCATTATTTCTATCTAGCAACATTCTCTTTTATCAAAAGTGGACTATCATCCCTTGAGGAAGTCTTTGCACTTCTGGGATCGAGCTTTGCTTGGCATTCCACCTTATCTCTATCTAATAATCTTTGTGTTTGAGTCTCTTTCTTCTACAGGTGTCATCCTCCACAGCCAAAGAGGAGTCCCTACAACATCTGGATGTGGTGCGTAGACCTCATTCGGGTACGTATAAACCCTTGACCATTTATCTTAGTTTCTAACTTCCTTTGAATGTATAAAAGTGAAAAATAGTTTGAAACAAGCCTCACCAAAATCTAGAGGTATGATCTGAGTTTAGGTGTCCCACAACTCAGATCATTCTAATGTTAGTCCAGGTGTGAAGGTTTCAGAGCTAAATCTATCAAGCCTTCAAGTAGGGTGCTATTTGGATTACTAATAAGACTTCCATACTAAATCTTTATGTTCAATTATATGAGATAATTCATAAAGGGTAATATTTTATTTGAATTTATTCATATGTTTAACAATGTTGTATCCCCCTCTGTTTTGTTCCTCCTTGTTCTAATGTTGATCATTCCCTTTTGGGAGAGGTGGATTGTTATTATATTTTGGATTTAATGGAATGGTTATGCTATTTGGAGTAAAAATTGTGAAGGGTTGCTTACTCAAGTTATAACCACCTTTTTGGAATTACTTGAAAGCATGGATCTCATCAGTGTAATGCTCAAGTAAATTATCATCTTCACTTGGTAATAAAAACTCATGAGTCTTAAAGAACATAGTGGTGATTTAAGGGACATAGTCTTAATGGTATTTCATTGGATTATTCATCAAATATTTCCTTACCACAACTCTTTTAAAGATCTCAAAATATGCACAAAATTCAAAAAATTCAATTTCACCATGTTGAGAAGTATTATGAATTTTGCATTAGTTGGGAAAGGCTATCTCCACTATATTGATCTCTAGGGGCTTGTTAATTTGATTTGTACTATTTTTAGGCTTATTAAATGGTCTATTATACCTATAAAACCCTAAATTTTGATTATTATTTGGTCCATTAGAGTTTCCTATCTTTATTTGCATGTTAAGAAGGCCATTGCTTAATTTTTGAACCATATTTTGTATGACATCCATCTCTACTTTTGTAGAGTCTATGCTCTAGCCAATATCAATAGAGGAGGTAGTCAAATGTTGATTCTACTGGTAAACATTTCCTTGTGCATGGCTATTTAAAAAACTATAATTTGGAATTGTCATCTATGTGAGAGGAAATAATGTGTACAGGTGATTCTGATTAAATATAAGGACATTCTACTTCACATGTGGAATTGGATTCAAAATTAGGAGAAATTTTTTAACACTAGGTGTGTGAGGCACCTAAAGATTAATATATTTATCAATGTTTATGGACTCTTCATAGGCCAATGATAAAGTGTTGATGGTAGCATCCCTTCATAACAATACTATAATAATTAGATCCAGAGCATTCTTGTATGTTTCTAACACTAATACTTCATCTAGTTTATACACCATGCTTAACCAAGTGTACATTTTTTAAAATATTGAATTAAAGGCCCAAATTAGTTTTTTGGGATCCCTCTTCATGATAGTAAAGTACTAGTATATCCAACTTGGGCTGGTGACTTGCCCAAATTATGTAAGAAAATTAGCCTGATATGCATTCTAAGAAGTGATGTAATTATCTTATAGATTAAGGTACCAATCATAAGAAACATCCATTAGTGTGAAAGGAAAAAGTCTGAAAGCAACATATTCATTAATAACATTCATTAATCTCAACATAGCTTTGAAATACTTGATGTGTTCTTCTATTATTATTCTTCCTAAATGAGAAAAGGATGGTAGATATTTTTTAGGATTCCTTGGTAGGTTATGTGCATCCCCTGAGATGGTAATAACAAATTTAACCAACTAAGGTTGTTAATCCATGGGATTATTAACAAGGGGAGTGTTCCTTACTAGGGAAAGTGTTTTGGCTCTATTATTAATAGAGGTAGTTGGTAAAAATATAGGTCTTTGATGATTTAACAAGGGTGAGACTAGAATACCAGCTTGATCACTAGATCTGGTCACTCTCCTAGGTGACTCTAGTGCAACTAAATGTAGAAACTGACTTATTTTATTACAGATTCTCAAGCCCTCCTTCTATCACCAAAAATATGTTGATGTGGTTTGTATGCAAACTAATTCATAATGAGGTAGCCTCTAATATTTTAAGATCTCAATAGAGGGAAACTGCTCTCCAAGGCATAAGTTTTAGGTATGTGGTTTTAAAAACCAAGTGATGGAATAGTAGGTAGAACATGCAAGTTGTTAACTAAGATTATGTATGAATGGATGGTTACTAAAATAAATTTAAAAGCTGGGTGATTTGGTTGATGGATGTTTAATAATATAGAATGGGTAGATCTAAGAAATAAACTAAAAAATATAGTGAATGGTAGAGTATAAAAAGACTCTATAGCTTTAGGATTACCTCTCATGATAGATTCTAAGTGGAAAAGTGATTTCAAAACCAATGTGTATTTTTATCAGTTATTTCACACACATAAATAGACATGGTCAAGCAGTCTAGGATAGTGTGATATAAGAAACTCAGGGATCTTAGTCAAAGTTTGCTCCTTTTAGAGTATTTATTACACACCCTTACTTAGGAGATTATGAATCATACCAAGGAGGTATCTAAGATAGATGTTATACATACATAGAAGATTATATCATTGAAAGCACCTCTCCACACTTAGAAATATGAAATAGTCAACTTATTCAAAAATGATCATCATAACTACTAATTATTCAATAGTTTTTACAAATATAAAATTAGCATATTAATCATAAAAAGAAATAATTCCTAGTAGTTTTTGCGCACTAAGAATTAATGAATAAAAAAAACCAAAAAGATCAAACCTAAGTACACATAGTTTGGAGAGAATATACACCAGTACATAAGTGATAATCAAAGGTGATTTTGCTTAAGTATTGAATTTTTTGACCCTTACAAATGAGGGTTACATCTAATTATATAGATTTGGGGAGGGGTCACCTCATCCTCCAAGTGTATGAAAAATTTATGTTTACATGGCGTAATTACAACCTCAGTTCTAACTATAGTTTCATAAATGTATGTAATGTATACATATAGTTAACTTAAATTTATCAATAATTAAAATTAACCGTTACAATATTATGTAATGTGTGTATGTTTACAAAAAAATTCAGGAAACTTTTACATTAAGTCTTAATCATAAGAAAACTACGAGTACAAAACTGATGTTGTTATATTGAATTGACATGCATAAAACTAGGCCTTTAAACTAAGGTTGAGTGGATGTCTGCATGAATGAGTTAATTTTTTTAGGAGTCATTATTGTAGATGTTGGTTCTAAACTAGACGTATCAAACTCAATCTTCTTCTTCTTCACCTCCAACTCAAGATAACATTTATGACCCACATAATGTTATTATTTGATGATGTCTATTTGAGTACAAGGGTTTATGCACCTTGTTAATTTTCTATAATATTTTTTCATGATTGCCCTTTATATTTTGGAAGTTGATCTAAAAAATTTCAACTTTTATTACTTTATTTCTTACAAAACTCAATTCAGCTTCAATGTCCTCAAGTGCTAACCCATGTAGACTTTGCTTAAAATTCTCATATGCTTCTTGAATAAGTTGGTAAAATTTTATAATGCTAATTAGCTTACTAGTAACATCCCTTGCCTTTGGAAATTTTAATTCATCTAAGATTTTCAAGATGAGAGTTTCATACTCTTGGTATTTGGGCATGACTACCCCAGTTGTGTAACCCATTCTCTATCTTCGTGTGTTCTGATAACCACCAAATGGAGGTCATTTGATGCCTCCAATGGTGTCATTAAGTCCAAATGAATGTATGCCTTATTAATAGTGTATAAAATTAATAATTTTAGTTTATTTTCTTCTTTTATTAAATAGTTAAACAATGGATGAGTTTCTATGATATGGAGGGCCAATTCTTCCCTCATTGCCTCAATAGTCTCTAGAGCATTGTAAAATTTTGATGCAAATTATTGAAATTTAGTCTCAATTACAGATGGAATGTAGACTATTTTTTTGTTACTCTTTGATTTGTTTTAGTTCCTAATCTAGCTCTTGCCTTGCCATATTAGTCCCCTCATGTAATTATATCATAACATCTTTATGGGTTTCTACTAAGGACTTGAAATACTCTATGTAGGGGGATTTTCCTAGTTTTCTATTCTTTATTTTAGACAAGGGATATAATTCCTACCTTTCTTTAAGATTGATGTCCCTAATAGCTTCATCCTCCAATTTCTTCTTTCTAATCCTTTGAATGATTTTTGAGGGATTATTAAACAAGGAGGTTTTTGATAATAGTTTTATAATTTTGAAATTAGGATTTTGGTAAGCCTTCACTCTAAGATCAACTACCAATGGTGGGATAATGAGATGGGTTAGGTCTATTGATTACTTATCCTTAGTTGTAGCCTCTACCTTTATATCTTTTGTCAATTATTATATGACTCCTTTGAGAACTATATCAGGAAGGGATGGCCATATGATTTTGGACCAATCCACACCTCTATATTTGGGGAGTAGATGGACTATATAAATTAATTTACCTCTTTTGGCCCTCCCCAAAGATGTGATAGTAGTATCTTGGGAAGAAATTGTGGAAGGCATTATCAAATTGATATATGTGGAAGAAACATGGAGTTAGGAGCTAGCAATTGTTATTTCAATATTTTTAGAGGCCCTTTTCATTTTCATGGTCTGGATTATGGGAGTCCTAGAAGGATGTCAGTAGTGATGGTAATAATGGGCATGGCTAGCACTATGGGGGGAATGAAACTATAGTGGTAGAATAAACATATTCTACTTTGGGAGTGGGAAAAGGGGTTTGTAACCCAGTAGTGATAGGAATCAAAATATCAAGGGTGACATCCTCCACCTTTGAAGTGAGGAAAGGGGTTTTTAAAACAACACTAATAGGAAATGAACCAAAAATGAGAACAAATGAGGAAACTTGGGAAGAATGGTTTGAAGGTTGAGATTTCTTTCTTGATTTATCATATTTTCTTCATGACTTCCTTTTGTCTATTTAAGTCTTAATGGATTTATTCTTTCTAGTTCTTCATCTTCATCCATTTCCTGTTTAGCCTCTATTTATTTTTGGGGAATCTCAAAATTCATAATGCATTCATGAAACCAAAGGATCTCTCTTGATAACCATTACTACAAAAAAACCATCTCAAACATTATACACACAGATAATTCTATTAATTATTTTGTCAAAGAATAATACAACCCACAAGTTCTCTTTCTCTACCTATCTACAAGAATTAATATGAGTGCATATTAAATAGGCATAAGAGTTTTTTATGCACAACAAATAAAATATTGTGTGAAATCATATTAGTCGATATGGAATATTTACATGAATAATATAGGTGTGAAAATATTTTATATGTAATAACCAATTAACTAACTCCAAATCAAGCTTAACTCCTAAGTGAGTGTGAACATAGATAGAAACAAAACTGGTTTGGTAAAAGTCCAAACCACTAGCCAGTGTGAACACATCTACTCTAACACCCTCCCTTAAGATAACATAGGGAGTGAGAAAATAGACCGATGGGTCCCAGTAACTAGGCTTGATCATATACCCATGTACAAATCATAGTGAAATATAAAGTGTCCCTATGGTAACCAATCCATACTACCATATTACATGGATGAAAAATCACTATAACCACCAAGTCAAATAGGAACTAGTACTTTTTATAAGGTCAACTCTATAAAAAAACATTTATCTCAAAACACTAAGAAAAAGAGTCACCAAAGATGAAATGTATCACTGCAAGGTGCTCAAAAACCAATAATAATAGCTAAAGTTAAGAGAGCAAATAAATATACTTCAATGTGTCCCAAGAAATAAAATTGCTTAATACTTGAACATAATGTTGAAGAAGTGCACTGAATGGAATGAAGGCTATCAAATACAAATGCACTCAATCATCTACCTCTAAAATAAAATATGGTGTGCTAAGGGATAATATTAATCATAACACCTAAATCAATATGTGCACATCCCCCCCATAATGTTGAATTAGGTGTAGTGACTCAAAAAACATATCTATATGAGTGGGCCAATCCTACTAAAAAACATTGAAATGTTGACACTAGGTTGCACTAGACTAGATACTCCTTAGAGGGAGATCAAACTCCACAACAAATCTAAAGGAGACTATCAACATCAAATATATAGATATAAATCTCTCAAAAAATATGTCCATGGTGGTGATGTGATAGTTAATAATGTAAGAGTCAAATGCTTAATATGGATCATACAAACATGAAGAAAAGACTCCATGAATCTTAGTGTGACTATAAACAAAAGTCCTATCCAACAACAATATCACCAAGTAGCATAAAAATTCCCAAAATGAAATCAAGATGTGTGATCTATGATTTTGACTCAAGAGAGGGGGTTATATCAAGTATTAGTTCAAAATGAAATCAAAATGAAAATAAAACACTAATAAGCATGAGATCTCTAGGCCTAGATAGTAGGGGAGATTAATAAAAAAATATACATATGAAAGCGACAACTAAAACATGAAAGAAACCTTCCTTCACCTTCCTTGGAGCTTCCAAATGGTTCATAGAGTGGCTTTCTTAGCTTGTGCATCAAAGAGTCTTAATCAATGGAGTTGTTTTGATCTTTCTCTCCTTGACATCTTTGTCTTATGGTGGCTTTGGCTTGGTTCAAAAATTTGAAATAATAACACTAATTGTATGAGGCTTTGGAATCATTTGTGCATGATAACTTTACACTATCCAAGCTTAAAATTATGAGTATGAGGCCTTCTATTTATAGAGTTTTATAATTGATCAGAATGAACCTGAACCATACATCTCAAGATAAAGGTGTGTTCCTAAGAATCCATTAAATTTTGGAAGATAAAATAAATAAATTCCCTCATAGATATTTGGGATAGAGAGGCATGAGAGGGCCTAATTAGATATTTGTTACAATTATGGCTTGTGGATCCCACCCCATAGAATGATGTCACTTGATGATGTATTTATTCAATATCAATTTACATTAATTAAATAATCAATAAAATCCATCAAAAATCCACTTAAACTTTTGATTTAATTTAATTAGATTTAAACGTGATTAATTAATTTTGGTGCAAATTCTTTGGAAATTAGTGCTCAATTAATCAAACTAGTCAAAATGTCATATTATTGGCTTGAAATTTAACTAGATTATAATTGGAAGGTGATGTTAGATGTGTTGGATCCATAATTCCATTTAGGATGTTGTCAAAACAAAATAATAAGGGCATGTATCTTGTGTAATAAATTTGTTATAATAGAGCAATACATAGCACCCAAGTGTGAAATCATCATTTTGACTCAAAATGATCTGATTAAAGTTAGATGTCTCATAAAATACATTGCCCCATTTATGGATACATTGGCTAAAATTGGCTCTTGAACATGAAAATTTTGAACAATTTAATATGTTTTAGTGTTTTTAGGCCAAATTATGCATTTTGATAGAAATTGGTCAAAAGCCTGGTTGGAGGTCATTGGTGGCCAATTTTAGGTGTGTACAATTTTTCCCTATTTTGGAAGGCATTAAAAATTATATTCAAAATAACATGTTCTATAATAATGAAAAATATCTTGCATGCCTACAACTTTAATGAAAATGGATGAATTGTATGATGTCCCATAGAGGGAACGATTGGCACATATAGGTCAGCAAATGATCCCTCAAAATAAAGAAGTAAAATGAGGGGACTAGACATATGAAGATAATGGGGTGAGAAGACAATGAGTTTTAAAAATTAGTTAAAATCACTGAGAATGTAATTGGGATAGTTTATAATGGTTTGCCCAAGGGTAGTTATAAGCATTATACCCTAATAGTGGCAATGTGGTATGATAACATAATGATTTTCCCAAAGGTGGTTATAATAGAAAAACATGATAAAAACATGCCCCTATTTGTATATAAGAAATTTAATTTGTGATAACATAATGATTTGACCAAAGGTAGTTAGAATCATTGAGAAATGTAGGCACGATGGTGTACAATGATTTTTCCATAAGCAGTTATAATCATTGGACACTAATTATGGAAAACATGATTGATTGGTTGATGATGATAAATTGACATAGATGGTAATGATGAATTAGAACAAATTTCTAGTAGGGAGATGATCATCTAAACTAATAAAGGTTGAAATTCTTTTGTGGTTAATTACTCTATTTATGATATGATTGGGATGTCACTGATGTGAAGGTCAAGGAGATGTCAATGCTACCATTGTTGAATAGACATTTGGAAGCTAATTATTGTTGTAGCACTATATGGTAGTCATCATGATACAACATCATGAGGACTAGGCCAAAATATGCATAAGGATTGACTCTTATAATCCAATAGTCAAGGGAAAACAATTCACCAATGATTAAAACCATGATGACAATTTAAACATATGAATATGGATGGAGTAAAGTATAAGTGGACAAGGAATCACCTAATGAATTTATATATATATTGAATCAAGGCAAGATTACTAAAGCAAGAAAATAAGCACACAAATAATAAACAAACAAAAAATCAAAGAAATAAACATAGAAACAAATAATAGTCAGTCCTAATGTTAGTAAAAATAATGCATTGAACATTACTCCTATAAAATAGGTGACAACTTAACAAACAAACATGAAGGGGGAATATAATAAATGGATAGGGGTGGTTGAGCTATCTTCATATGCACTAGGTAATTAGACTTTGCCTACATAGTTCTATGGGCATAATATCCAACAAAAACATTAGGTTGAATGTAGTTCTCCCAAGAAATAGGAAAAAAATGATAACGGGTGAAAAATAAAGGTAATGGATGTCATAAAAGAATAGTAATCATATTTTAAAATGGAAAGTGTGTGGGAGAAAAAGCCAAAAAGGATGGGGAAACTAAAGAACAAGTGATTTTCCTATGACTTAATAAGGGTTCCCAAAATCCTTAAGGCAAAGAAGTGGTCAATGTTCTTGGTTTTGCTAAATCAATTTTCTACTATTTTTGGAATTTTGGAGTATCTCAACTCAATCGAGAATGATGAGATACCAAATGTTTTAATATCATAATATGGTGAGAGCATAGCTTAGGTTACTCATAAAATGGCAAGATCATGGATTAATTTTCTCAAAAAATGAAAATAGCATGGATTTAGTTGCTCTCAAAATGGTGAGATCATGGATTAGGTTGATCACAAAACAACAAGAGCATGGCTTTGGGTGATTGAGTTTACCTCAATGTGAATCAAACACTACTTACATAGTCTTAGGATGGGATCTCAAGTCACTTTAGTTATATCTTACAGTAGATGAATCTAACTAATGTAGTAACTAATTCAAACAAAATAGGCATAATTTGTATGAAGGCATAATATGGCATAAGAAATGGCTACTTGGTATGTCAAGGCATGATAAATAAATGTTGCCCCTAGGTTTCCCATAGATGGTTATAACTAGGATACAATGACATAGGTCAATTATAATAATTTTCCCATAGGTGGTTATAATTAGTATCAAGACAATGAGAGAGAAATAAACAAGAAATGAAGGATACAACCACCAAACTATTGTCTTACTACTCTAAAATACTATCTCTATCTAGAATGTGTGAAACAACTGTAAAAACTAGATCTAAATCCTCTGGTTGAAAATGGTGATGGAACAAAATGGAATGAAACCAAAATCATAGGGCTAGGTAGGGAGGGGGGAAAAAAATTAGTTTATTGGAAAGGTATGGTAGAATAGAAATGTGATAGGAAAAACTTATAGGTTAGTAGAATGATAGGATAGTAAAATGGTACAGTACAAAGAAGAATATTGATAATATGGTATAAATTGAAATGGTGTTTATAGACAATACACCAAGTCATTCAAGCGTAGTACCGATTGAGGTGGATAATGTTCATCATCTCATCAAGTTTATTTCCATCTGGTGTGACAAGCTTGTATGCTCCTATTCCATAGTTTATCATAATGATGAAAGGATCAACCCAATTGGGTTTGAACATGAATTTATGTTTATTTTTGGTCATGTTATTCTTTTGGTTTTATTTAAGGACAAGATCACCAAGTTCAAATTATATATGTTTCATGCATCGATTTTAGTTGCATCAAAGTTGATTTTGATAGGTTTGGAGATTATTTACCACATCCATGTGTTTCTCATCAAGTAACTCTAGCTCTTGTAGGTAAGCTACTCGATAACCATTATCATCCAAGACATGATTGAAAGAGATAAATAGAGAATAAAACTCAACCTTAATGGGAAGAATTACCTCAATAGCATAAACAAGTGAATATGGATTGGATCCTATGGGTGTACAGTGATTGGTATAAGTCTGCCCAAAGGAAAAAAATATATGAAGGTGCCAATTACGATTGGTATCATTCACAATTTTTTTGAGAATGTTGACAATAGATTTGTTTGATGCTTCATCCTAGTCATTACCTTGAGGGTAATATTATATAGAAAAATGTTGTGCGGTTTGGTACTTAGCACAAATATTTTTGACATCCTTGTTATTAAATGATCTTCCATTATTAGATATAATGTCGAAAGGGATACCATAGTGGCAAATAAGATGGTTGAAAATGAACTTGGAAATTTGCTTTCTAGTCACATAAGTGAGGGGTATAACTTCAAACCACTTAGTGAAATATTCAGTGGTGGTAAGGATATGTTTATGGCCATTGAATGAGGTGGGATTGATCTTCCTAATGAGATTGAGGCCCTATGTAGCAAATGGCCATTGTGTCAACATTGGTTTAGATTCTTTGTCGAGGCATGAATCATATTGGTATGTCTTTGACACTCATCATAGTTCTTTACATATATAGTTTCATATACATCCATTATGGTCCAATAATAACTAATACACAAGAGCTTTTTGGATAAGCCTATTTCATGGTGTGGGATCCATATACTCCATGAATTTCCCATAATGCTAGTGTAGATTTTGTTGAAGTTAAATAACAAAGTAGAGTTTCATCAAAAGTATGGTGGTAAAGAGTTGATGTAAGTATAATGTGTGGTTTGGTGGATGAATTCTTTTGATTTATTTTAGGATAGGTTAGGTGGTATAATTTGGTCATGGAGGTAGTTGTAAAGGTCTGAGTACTAGATAGATCTAGGACCAACAATACCACAAATCATTATGATGGTTGAAGGTTAATGAGTTGGTGTGAGCAAATTATTTATAAGGAGATGATACTCTTTAGCTTTGTTAATTTATCAAATCAGGGATCCAATTATATCCATAACATCTATGGTTATGTTACATTCCCTTGGTATATGCTCAAACTGAATGTCAGTAATTTATTGCTTGAGAGTGTCAACCATGGCCTTAAATAGAAATAGTTTGTCATCTTTGGTCTGAAAGTGGTTTGTAACCTGATTGATGATTAATTGAT
Organism: Torreya grandis; assembly: GCA_037957365.1. Classification (NCBI taxonomy): domain Eukaryota; kingdom Viridiplantae; phylum Streptophyta; class Pinopsida; order Cupressales; family Taxaceae; genus Torreya; species Torreya grandis. The sequence continues at coordinate 269,273 of JARHVA010006823.1, forward strand.
AATAACCATAAACCTCGAGATGATATATGTTCCATTTTACCACTTATCAAAGTCCTACAACAAGTGCTTCATATTCAACCATGTTGTTGGTATAAGGAAAGCTGATCCTAAATGATTTAGGGGTTAGATCCCCCTATGGTGTAATAAATAAAATACCTACCCCCTATCCATGTGTTTTTTAAGATCCATCAAAATACATCTTCTAGTGTTTCTCCTTGAGAGGTGTGTTAGTGATGGTCATTATGGATTCATCAATAAATTAGAATGTGAGTATCTCTGTATCATTAAGGGGTGATTTAGTAAGATGATCTACCAGAACTTGCCCCTTAATGGATTTTTGGTTGACATACTTGATGTAAAACTCATTGAGAAACATGATCCATTTAGCCATATGAACTTGTAAATCTATTTTAGATAGTAGATACTTGAGTTGATCTACTTTTGAAATAGCCATAGTCTTATTCCTTAACATGTAATGGCATAATTTTTGAACTATAAAGACCACGGATGAATAGGATTTTTATATGGGCATATAATTATGTTCATACATGCCCAGTGTATAAATTAATTAGTACATGGCATTCTCTTTCCCATTATCATAGTGTTGATCCAAACATGCCCCCAGGGCATTGTTAGTAGTCGATAGATAAAACAAGAATGGATTTCCTAACATAGGATGTAAAAAAATAGGTGGATTCACTAGATAATCTTTTAGTTGATAAAAATTTATCTAGTAGTGATCATCCTAGTGAAATGTTACTCCCTTATTTAGAAGATGCATAAAAAGATGGCATTTTTTATCCCACTATGATAGGAAGTGTGAAATAGACTAGATCTTTCCCTACAAACTATGGCATTGCTTTAAATTAGTTAGTGGTAGCATCTCTATTATGGCTTGGACTTTAGCTGGATTGACTTCAATTCCTTGATAAGACACAATGAAGCCAAGAAATTTTATTGAAGTAATACCAAAGACACACTTATTAGGATTAAGTTTGACTTTGTACTCATGAAGTCTTTCAAATATTATACATAACACTATTGGATGATCAGCCTTGGTCTTTGATTTGCCAAGAATGTCATGCATCATATCATGAAATATGATGGTCATGGATATTTGATATGTGGCACCTACTTTTTAAGACCAAATGACATAAATTGATAAAAAAAAATTCCCCATGGAGTGGTTAACATTATTTTGTGTTGATATTTTGGTGTTATCCTGATCTAGTTGTACCTTGAAAATCCATCCATTAATGAAAGAATATCATAACCCACTATGGAATTGACTATCATGTAAATTTTTGGTAATGAGAAACTATCCTTGGGGTAAGCTTTGTCTATATCATAGAAAGTAGTATAGATTTTGATTCCTTCTATCTTTGTAGTGAGTGACACAACATTGGATATCTACTTTAAATAGTCAATTGACTGAATACATTGTAATTATAAGAGATTTTCTAACTTTTTCTTCACTAATACAACAATGTGAGAATGCATCTTATGTTACATTTCTTTTACCAATTTGGCATAAGGATTTACCACAAGATGGTGTAAAACCAAGGTGGAGTTCAAACTTGGCATGTTAAAATATGCCTTGGAAATATGTCAATAAATTTCCTCAAAAGGGCTATAAGGACTTCATGCTCCATCTTAGTAAGGGACATTCATAACTTGATCCACTTTGGGTCATCTAGGGACCTGATGTTAACCTCTATTATATCTTCCACTAGAAGGGTTGATCCATATTCAAGGATAGTGGGAAAATATTTGAATTGATTGGCAACATTAGAGTTCTCTTTTAAGACTGGTTCTTCAAGCTCTCTAAGGCATGATGAATCAAAATCTCCTAATGGGACATATGTCCACATAATAAAGAATGTTGTAAACTCTTGAATTATTTGATCAAAGGTTTGTTAATCTTCAAAACTAAACTTAGACCTAGAGATAAGTTCATCATTGGTGATGTCTTGAGCTATGCTTGAAGAAGATTGAACACCCCCATCTAATGCACTTGAAATAGGTTTTAACCACTAACTTGGCCTTTTTATTTCTTTTTCCTTTCTCAAAAAGAGCCTCAACAAGGTTTTCACTTTGGGACCTCAATGTTTTAATTATTTTATTTTGGCTAAGGGTGTTCACTCACTCTCTAAAATAGGCTTCAGGATCCAAATTGATTGAAAACCCTTATTTATGGTCTCCCAACAAAACATTATCCCTAAGGCCGAGAAAATCATAGAAAGCTTCATAATTTTAAAACTCATCAATTAGCACATTAGATTATTATTGGTCCTAGTCTATTAGTTGGGGATAATATAATGGAAATGGGTTATGATGAATAACTAGTCTAAGGGTACAAATGTAATGAGCGTTAAATAGGTTGGTCTCAGCTAGGTCATCAAAAAGGCTATGATCAGACTCTACTTAACTATTGGAATCATCATTACTAGTAAATGGTGATTGGACATGATTAAGGTATATGGAGTCACCCCCAGGTGGTTTAAATCTAAGTCCATAGGTCCCTTTATATCTAATCATGGAAATTGGATCAAGTGTTCCTTGTTGATTTGGTTTAAGGCCTTCTCTTTCATAGTCTTGATTCTTGATGATCATATTGGGAATAGGATACTTTAAATTCTCATAAAAATCAACCTTATTTTAATTATACAACCATGATTCATCTCCTTTGAGAGGATCTTATTCTAGGCCAGATGTTAGTATAAACATGATGGGTCCTAGACTATACTTTTTACCTTTGCCCTTTTATTACCATTATATATGAATTAGCTTGGCTTTAGGTCTTCCAAAGGGCTTTGGGTTATATGGAAGGTTTGCAATGTGAAATGTATCATGGGTAAAATAATCTCCTAGGCCATTATCCAAGATGGTATAATGATTGGATATTTTAGGAAGTGGCATGTGGGAAAGGTAATAAAGGGTATTAAGATCAATGTAGTTATCTTCTACAAAATCAAGGAGTGTTACCTTTCCCTTATCTTATTTGGCCACTAGATTCATGTTGAAATGATAGTTATAGCTCTTGAACTTGACCTCTAAGTGTTTTTAGTGCTCATATTGATGTAAATCTCCTAGTATAAAAACCTCCATTCTTGAATGGGAAAACTTGATACATTGGTGAAACATCGATGGGATGGGAAAAATTTCATGCAACCAAGGTCTACCAAAAATCATATTGTATGATAGAATGATATATAACACATAACAAAGTGTATCATGGGGCAAGGGCCTAAGGATAACTAGCAAATAGATGGTGCCTTATGATTCCCATTCTTCATTGTTGTAGGCTTTGATAGTTATCATTTCCACTTGAAGATCTACCATTGTATACCCAAGAATATTGATGAAATTTAGAGACACTATGTTTAGACTTGAACCATTATCTATAAGGATATGTTTTAATTTGTGACTCTTTATGAAAACTTTGATGTGTAATGGATTACTATGTAGTGGGCCAAGGGATGACATATCACTTTGGTTGAAAGTGACTTGTTGGGCTGGAGCTAGGTATCCAACCAAATCTTGTAATTTGTTAGGGGATATGTCACTTTAAACAATGTATTAGATAAGGAAATAATTTAGGATGTTTTTTTGGATTGTTGACATACAAAAAAATATAAAATAGAGATCTATGATGGCATATTTTGCAATTTTTCCACAATGTCAAAATTCATTTATAGGTCAATGTTAAATGGCTTGATCTAAGGTATAATGGTTGGTTGGGTGATGGGTGAATTAGTAGATGGTTGTGGGCTTAGGATGGTAATCTTTAACCTCTAAATTATTATTGAATAATGGGTATTAAACATAGGACCATGATTATTAACAAATGATGGTGATGTTGGGGGACCAGATAGGATAAGTCTCAATTTTTGGTGCACTTGTGCATGGTCATGAGGTAATAATGCATTATCAGTATGGGGTCTAAAACTAGTAATCCCTACTTGCTAGTATGCCTATATTTGGTCTCAAATTTATGGAGATGGTGTTAACATGACCTCCTGTAATATGGCCTATAACCTTGTTGCATTCATGTATAATGTTATGATAGGTCTATTGGTTATTTCCATTATTTAGACTTTGTTGGTTCTATTTTTGGTGATTCTATTGATTCTATTGGTTTAACCTTGGTTGTTAAAATATTTGTTACTAGTATTGCACTAGTTTTTGTTACTGTTATTATTATTACTATTATGGTTGGTTTTTATATTGGCAAAAGGGGCTTTGATATATTCCAAGGGTCTGATTGGAAGTGGAAGCACTGCCATCCAATATTATCTCCCCATTCTTCAACATATTCTAAATCAAATGTTTAATTTTCATACAATGATGAAAATTATGTCCATTAACCTGATGATATTCACATAATTCATTTTAGTGGTACTAATTAGGATAAGGGATTCCCTAAGGATAATGTTTTGATATAGGCCAATTGATCAAATTAACAATGGTGAGTTTATAAAACATAGATTTAATAGGATTTCTAAGGTCACTAAAAACATGATGAGTAGGCATTTTTATCCTTGGATTAAGGGTTTTTAATGGCAAAGGATCTTGCATTTATTGTATAGACCTAGGCTATTATACTTGCTCCATTTGATGAAAAGGCTATGGGTTAAGCATAATTTTCATATACTATATGGGCTAAGAAGATGGTGTTTGCACCATTTGGACATGTCATGATTTTATTACTCCATTTAAAATAAAAATTTTGTTGTATTTGAATTGCTTTGGTCTATCATTGTTACTAGCCTATGCTAGTTGAGATGCTTACACTTAGACTTGATGTTGGTTTTGGCCATTTATTTGATTGGTACCTTGATTCTAATTTGATGAAGTAAGCTTGATGATCCCTTTGTTAATAATGGCTCACTCAATTAGCAAACCTTTGTCAATGATCTCTTTAAAGGTAAGTACACACTATAGTTCCAGATGATATGATATCTCACTATGCAGATTTTTAGTAAACATAGAAACTAATTATTTGTCTAGTAAACTGTGAGTGAATTAACTTGCAAGGGTTCTCCATCACTATATATAAATTTCAAAACTTTATTCATAATTTTTCTTGGCTTGCTTGAAGTTTACCAATGAAATCTCATTCTTGAGATTATATGAAAAGTGGTGCACAACTTGTTTAAATTATCAACAAAATTTGATATAGAATTCTTAGGTAAGTTTAAAAACCACTCCAAGGATTGTCCTACTAGAATCCTTAGAAAAAAAAAACAAAAGGTATATGTCACTATATGCTACTGGATGGCATGCAATAAATAAATCGATCAAATGAGCCTTTGGGTCACCTTTCCCTTTGTATTTATCAAATTTTAGTGGTTTGTATCCCAGAGGAAATGGTATTTACAAGTAATCGATGTTAAATAGATAAGAACACATGTCATCCAACTTAAAATTTTTGGTTTGTTTCCTAGCTTGGATGGAAACAATCACATACTTCATCTATTATAATTCTTGGGCTAAGAAACTAGAGGGAACATTTGTTTTAGGTGAAATATTGGATAGGGTAGATGGTTGAGTGGTCAGAAGTAGAGCACTTTAACTAGGGTATGATGGAGGTATTTGTTGGGATATGCTGGTTTGGTTGGGCAATGGACCAGGAATATGCATGCATGGGTTAGGGTTTGATTATTGAAATTGCATAGACTATGGTGTTATATTTTGATTTGGATTGGGTATATAGGCTTAATTTTGAGGATTTTGAGGTTTTGATAGAGGCATAGGGATATACTATACCTATTGAGGTTGAATAGGTACATGTTATTGACTAATTAAACATTATTGTTGAGGGGGTACTTGTGAACCATAACCCTATCTTTGAACTAGTGGCACATTCTGCACAAAAATAAAAGGTTGACTGATCAGTACTTGAGGAACATTAGAACATCTAGGTTACAGGAATCTCTATTGGGAAGTGGATGCATGTTGGAGATTAGGCATTTATTTTTAACCAATAGGCATAAACTCTTTATTATAAATTGTTTGGATTTGAATTTATATATTGGTATGTGAGGAAAGAGGTATGTTTGTTGCTACTTGGTGAGGTAGAAAATTGGTTGCCCCCTATTGAGGTAGAAATATGTTTTTCCCTTGATGCATTATTATGTTCAATTATGTCTGTTAGTGTGAAAAACTACTCATTACCTATTAGGGAGGAGTAGGATTTGTCACATTATGTTGTTGAGGCATGATATTGGTTGTTGGATGGCTACCTAAGCCTATTGGTTGAGTGCTTGAAGAATCAACTGGTTAAGGATTAGTGGTAGTAGTTGGTTGAATTTGGGATGTAGAAACTCCTACTCCCTGATTTAGAGAACCACTCATGGTTTTAAATAAAGGTACACTTATTTAAAAACTTGTTGTTTATGTACTTACACTACTTTGGTTTAGACTAGATATTGATTGCACATTATCCACTACATTTTGCTCAGTACTCTACATAGAAGCAACAGACTCTTCTTTGATGACTGAAATATGAAATAAGTTGTCAACCATAGTGTTTTCAATTAATGAGTCTACATCTTGATTTTCTTGACCCATTAATTCTATTAAAACACCTCTTAACAAAACCAAACGAATAAGAGGCCTATTTGATATGTTTGTTTGATTAAAATCATGCACTAGGTTCAAGTAAGTTTGGTAAGATGTATACATCTATACAAAGTAATCCTCCATGAGGTCCTTTCCTTTTAAAATCATACTAGGGTCCTAATATACTATTGGGGCTAGAGATAACGTATTTCTAGAATAAGCCTATTAATTATACAATATGTTGTGTGGCATTCTTACTAGACTTAGAAAATGCTCATGGGGGAAGTCTACCAAAAACTTAGCCCCTACTTCTATAGATCTAACCAAAATCTTGTCTTTATTTTCCAATAAGTGATGCTAAAATAGATAAGGATCATATGTGGATGGTGTATTAACATAATACAGTTGTTGAGGAAATGGTTCTTCAACTGTAAGTACCATAACTAGGTATTTACCTATTTGTTCCTAATTTTGCTCCAAGTATGGAGGCATGTTAACCAAATAATGAGCCAATGAGTCTTCATTTTGTGTCCCTATTTGATTTTTATAAGATGGATGAGGATATATCTTATAATCAACATTATATGCATAGGAGTCTTGAACCATTTTTTCTTCTGTGACTACATTACCAAATCTTGGATTGTACATGAGGCCACTACAAGTGTAGGAAGACATGTTGGGATCCATAATAAATGTTTTATGACCAAAAGGAATAGAGTTATACAAACTCTAGAAAAGTGATGTCTAAAAATAGGTTCAAAATTAATCTAACCTAGTCAAAGGAATGGATATGTATATCCAAAAATATTGATGCAAAGATTTGTGATAAAAGAAAATAAAATCATATGTCCAATGTTACACATATCAAAAAAAAAGGTTGAGTAGATGGATCAAAAATTGAAATTCCATATTCTAGGATCAAAGTGTTTCAAACAAGTCCAATCTAGGAAAAACAAAAGTTGCAAGGTCTTTTAGCCAAATGCGGTGTCAAAATCTAGGCTTAAATAAAGGTATATGCTAGGAATTTTGGCCAAATGATTTCAAAAGATAGACTTTAAACAAAGATGAGATATTTAATCTAACATATTTGAAACACTTCTAATAAAAATACTAGGCATTTAAATCTTGGATATAAACTTGATTAATAAGTATGAGGTATGAAACAAAAGGTAGTTGGAGATGGTTTATTTTCTCCAAAATAATGACATAAACTATATTCTTTAGACCAATGAGTTATAAAAAAATTAATAACATAACTATGCTATATAAACACTCACAAAGGTATACTTAAAATAGTTAGAATTTTGGGAAAAAAAACATGGACTCTATGCAAATAGGCTTATGAAGTTTTGAAATAATTTTAGTAGCATAACAATGCTAAAATTCTCAAAAGGTGTGACAAATTATTTCTTCAAGACTCTAAGGGAAAATGGTTTAACATGATTTTGGTAGCATGACACTACTCTCCTCAACTCAAATGATACACACACAAAGTTTGACAAATCTCTAAGGCAAAAATGTGGCATCAAATAAACTCAAGACAAATGGTAAAATAGGATTGGTAGTACAAAGTGTATCCTAGGACTCCAAATGTGAGAGATACACGAGATGACTTGAGTCCTACCAAATGATGATAATGATTATGAGTCTAAAAATGGCCCTCAATATAAATTGCAAATTGAACTTAAGTTCCCTCAAGTTTAGGGAAAATGGTGAACCCACTTAAAACATCAGCTTTATAAACTTCTAAAGGTGGAATTTCAAATATAAATTATCAATAGACTTAATAAAATTTTTAAAAATGTTCTAGACTCAAATGTGTAGCATAACTACACCAGTGGATGATATGACACAAAGTTTTTGTTAGTTTTTTTAACAAGGAAGAAGATGATTTTCACTTGGGAAGCATAACACCTCCTTATTCAATAAAAATGGTGGACAATGTATTTAGTTATGTAAAATTTGTTAACAAAAGATTTTTGACTCCAAATAGGACCAAATAATCTAGGACAAAATAAAAATCAACTAATTAATCATCTTAAGCCCTAAATTGACAAGGTTGCATGGTATTGTTGAAGTCTATCTTTATACTTACACTTGAGAGGAATTAATTGTCATCCAAAAATAAAAGATCATTAAATAGTAGGGTTTTCACACCCCCCTTCTCTCAAGTGACAATAAGGTGACATGGAGCTTGAAGGGAACCTTGAATCAACAATATTTCTATGGCAAGTGGGGATCTTATAAAAATATACAAGTTTTTGAACGTCTAGATGGATCAAATGGATATGAATTTTACATCAACATACAAAATAAGTTCTTGTCATTTGGGTCTACATCATATGGCTTGTTTGAAAAAGGTTTATCCTTTTTTTAACCACTACATCCATCACTTGATCAGTGTAGTGTGTTGTTTGACATGATCAAATTTCCTACGCTTAGCCTCCACTAACAGAGATGGTTTTACATCTCAAACCATCATCTCAGTGAGGGGATCCTAATTTATATACCACCCATAAAGAGGGGTTGAGAATGATGCTAGGAGATGAAGCCCTAGGTCAAAGCTTCAATATATAACTTATGGGAGGTAATGAAGTCCCCCTCATAAGCCAGGATGAAATGAAATAAAAACTACGTAAAAGAGCTTTATAGTTGTTTCTATATCACCCAATCCATGCAGGTCTTTCGGAGAGCCTTCACAACATCTATTTTATGCCTTTAAAATAAGGCAATTTTTAATGAAGTTGGTACTTTTAATCCCATAATTTACTTATAGGAGATGTGGGGAGAGCATACATGCACAACTTCTTTTTTTATCAAACAAATATAACTAAAAAAATAATGATTAACTTGCATAAAAGAAAAATGTGGAAGTGAGTTCAATTTTAGAGCACTAAAATGAAATATTTGGTGGTTTTCTTTGGCCCCTTGGACTTAAGTTGCAAAAATTTTAAATAACAACAACAAAACTATTTAAGTAAACACCCAAAAAAAATTCAAGCACCAAATGAAAGATTCCTAATTCTTTTTAAGCATATTAAAAGAGGTTTAAAAAAATCTAATTAATCATGTTTTATAACTTTTCAAGTAGGCATTATAAGGAAATGGTCAGTGTTGTTTAGATTTAAAGAACTTGTTAAAATGAAACAATTAACTTTAAAAATTAAGCTCTCAGGTTCACAAAGTGCAATCCCACAAATCCATAGTCCAATACTGTAACTTTGCAAAACCATGATTGGTTAACTCAATATCATAAATTACAGGTTAATTAATAGAAATTGACAATATCTCTACTCTAATATATAATATCTCAACTAATAAATCAAACCTAAAAGTTAAAGAGTTGTGGTATTTTCACTTAACCCTAATGGTCTAAGATAACTGCCAGTTGTTTAACTACAATACCATGACTTGAACCAACAATATCACAACTTGTGAAATCATGATATTGCAATATTATGACTGTCGAGTCATGGTATTGAATTAATAGAATTTGACCTATAAATAGATAACACATCAATCCAAAAACATAGTTAAAATTCAATATCATGATTGAGTGAAAAAACCATGATTGTGCTAGTTATGAGATTGTGCTCTAGAGTATAACATCACAACTCTATAGTCACAAAATTGTTACTTCCAAATAATGTTTTTTTTACTCATAAATTTCAATCCTTTCACTCCCACACTCCAATATTCTTCATGAAAATGGTTAGTAAGTTACTTGTAGGAGCTATTTAATCAAATTTGTGGGGTTAAATCCCACTAAGTGTACCATTATGTGATCTAGGAGTTTGAATCAAGAGAGGGGGTTAGATCAACTATTAGTTCAAAGTGAAATAAAAATAAAAATAAAAATAACACACTAAAAAACATGAAATATATAGTCCTAGACCCTAGGGGGAGCTTAGTAAAAAACATACATTTGAAATCAACAACTAAAACTTAAAATAAACCTTCCTTCACCTTCCTTGGATCATCTAAATGGTTCATAGAGTAGCTTTCTCAACTTGTGCATCAAAGAGTCTTCATCAATAGATTTGTTGGCTCCTTCTCTCCTTGGCACCTTTGGCTTATGGTGGCTTTGGCTTGGTTCAAAAAAATTTCATAATAACACTAATTGTATAAGGCTTTGGAATCATTATTACATGGTAACTTTACACTATCCAAGATTAAAATTATGAGTATGAGACCTTCTATTTATAGATTTTTGCAATTGATCAGAATGAACCTAAACTAACCATCTCAAGATGAAGAGGTGTGGCTAATAATTCATTCAATTTTGGAGGCTAAAATTAATAAATACCCTCATAAATATTTGGGATACAGAGGTATGAAGGGCTTAATTAAATATTTATTATAATTATGGCTTGTGGATGCCACCCCATAGAATGATGTCACTTGATGATGTTGTTATTAAATATCAATTTCAATTAATGAAATAATCAATAACATCCATGAAAAATCCACTTAACCTCTTGATTCAATTTAATTAGATTTAAACACGATTAATTAATTTTGGTGCAAATTCTTTGGAAATTGGTGCTCAATTAATCAAACTGGTCAAAATGTTGTATTATTGGCTTAAAATTTTATTGGATTAGAATTGGGAGGAAATATTAGATGAATTGGATCCATTATCCCATTTAGGATGTTGTAAACAAAAAATAAAAGGGCACATGTCTCATGTAATAAATTTGGTATAAAAGAGTAATCCAAAGCACCTAGGTGCAAAATCATCATTTTGACTTGAAATGATAAGATCAAATTTAGTTGTCTCATAAAATGCATTGCCTTATTTATGGATACATTGGCCAATATTGGCACTTTTATATGACAAATTTGAACCATTTAAGGAATTTTAGTATTTTTATGCCAAATTATGAATTTTGATAGAAATTAGTCAAAAGTTTGGTTAGAGGTCAGTGGTGGACATTTTTATGTGCCTACAAGATGTAGGGGATAGTAGCCATGAAATGAGAGATATAGGATCCAAAAAACACATCTAACTAAAAAATATCAAATAACCAAGGAGATTTAAAAGGTAGGAGGAACAATGTGCGATTGAAGAAGTTGAGTGGTTGAGGAACCTCACCTATAGATTCCTCTCAAATATATCTATCAACACTACCAATAATGATTATAAATCCACCCCAAATGAACACAACTAGTAGATGAAGATGCATGCATATGTATTGGTATAAAATCAATAGTAAAAGAATGTAAGGTAACATTCAAAGAAGTGTCAGGTAGATCATGTATGACCAATGTAGTCTCAAGTTTCTCAAGCCTGAGTGAAGGTGTAAAAGAGCCCATATGTAACTCATAATCCTCATGAATATTGGCACATATAGAAGATGGTTCTCTATCAATAGATCCAAATGAAGATGAAGCACTTTCATCATAACCAAGGCCATACTGAGCAATCCACATAACAGGATAAATATGGTAAGCAATGCCCTATAAATAATTCTCAATGCCTACAAGTCTAGTAGTGTGATCCATGGAATGAAGCATGTAGGAGATAAAGCTAGTGGTATGCTTCTCAAAAGAAGTAAGAATATATGTAGGTGGAATAGGAGTGGGATGTGCATAGTGTGTAAAAATAGTAGGCACATAAGTATCATATATAAAAAGAGAAATAATAGGAATAATTTACTACTCAAAATCTAGTAAATTATACTATAAAAGCGCATCAATTAGATGTGTACCAAATTTATTAACATAAAATGATGTTATATAAACTAGTTTTTTCTATAGAGAACATATGAGGGAATATTTTCCATGAATCAGGCCACATGATCAATGGGTTGCGTAGGACTTGGTAGTGTACTATCAAGAGTCATACCAAAAAAAAAGGAACAACAACCATTTTATCATAATTTTCATTAGTAGGTGGAGAAGGTGAAGGTACCTCATCCAAGTGATAACCATTAGTCAAATATACATCATGAGTTTTAGTAAGAGATGGTATAATTATCTCATCCTCAAAATATATGTCCTCACTAATGATGGAAAGAGGACAATAACTAATAAGAGAATATGACGATGCCAAAGAGTCCACATGCAAATTACCATCAAGAATCACACCCACATAAATGGGAGAAGACGATGGAGAAATAATGTCACCAACAAAATAATCCTCACTTTTAGAGGAAGGAGAAGAAGGAGGGACATGTGGAATGAATTGAACTCATCCAACAATACAAAAATAATGTCCCATGCTTCCTTAGGTGACATGGAATGCACATTGTGAAATTGCAAACTCTTAGAAACATGGAGGTAAATAAACAAAAGTACCTCCTTTTACAAGGATGCATGCCATAAAATATCATCCTCATATGTGAAAATAGGAAAATTGACAAGCACAACTCTCCACAATCCCTTCATCTACAAGTGCATATTCATTTTCTTTTCCCAAGTGGTGTAATTAAAATAAATAAGGGGTTAAAACATACATGATTCAATACCTAAAAATGGAAAAAAACCAATAATGGAAAAATGGGTAAAAAAAGATGTCAATTACCATCAAGAAAGGCATCTACAAGTAAAAGAACTGGCACAAAGGAGGATAAAACACACCAAAATAGGATGTCAACTCTGTCAAAAAAATGCCTTGTATACAAATAATACCAAAAAATGAAATGTTTTTATGAAGGGGTCTCACTGCCTATAATACAAGACCTCACCCTCCATATTTGACAAATGAGAATAAAATAATTATATCCCAATAATGAGAAAATCCTCAATAATTAAAATGGCCTTAGAATTAAAATAATACCACCTTAAAAAATTCCCCACTACAATAATTAAGAACCCCCAAAAGATTACAAAGAGGATCCCTCTGTCAATAATTATCTTCCCACTTCAAAAGCAAGTTGCACCACTTGAATAAAAATAATCCCTAAAAAATTATTCCACCACTTTCACTTAAATAATTTAACCCCTCCAAAAATAATCCATTTGTAGTGGATGGGGATTGAACCTATGATCACATCCTCACTCTTGAAAGTTTCATTAAAAATTCAAATCTAACCAACTCAGCTATAGCTAACTTGATGAGCATCTAGATAGAAATTAATATTTAAAATTTTCAAGAATTCACTTTTTTGAAATAACAATAGAAAACTAACCTTTCAAATAGTTTTAGGATATTGACATGGTGATTTTAGAAGGTCAATGTGTGGGTCAAAGTGAGGTATGATCTATGTTGAGTCTAATGGTGAGTTAGTAAATGCCAATACCAAATGGATATGCCAAAAAATGTCATCGATGGTTACATAATCTTGATCTTTTATTTGTTGCAGAGTGTGTCAGTTGAGTTCATGGCTAAGCAATTAGAATAAGATGCCCTAAATGGAAGATATCAATGTAGAATAACATCTGGAGGTGATAAGGTTGAGGGGATTCTATAGGAATAAGAAATTATGATATTAATGAGGTATCTTTCTCTCTTTGCAATAGCCAACAATAACATAAAATATCTTATTAGGCCATTGTGAATCATCCAGCATATATGGATAAATATCCAATGCATCTAAATCATTGGAATTACTAATTAGACACTAAGTAAAGATGGTCTAAGCCTAAAAAAGAACTCATGTAGTAGGTGTGATGAATCAAGGAGACTGATTTTGAGGTAAACCTAGTCTTCAAGAATATATTGAGTGTATATTAGTGAGTGTAGAGGTAGGATATAGTTATACCACATATCAATATGCAAGCCTTCATTGAAATTTAAATGTATTCCAAAGAGGATAAATGAATTTTGTGTAATAATATAGGTTGAGAAGCTATGGTCGATGAGGCAAATTGGGTGGTGTAATACCGACAGATACTAGATCTATAGATTGTTGAGAACACAAAAACAAAACATGCATGTGGAAATCAATATGCAAAGGTACTCAATGCCAATTTATAGTTTGGCATGGAATTTATGCTCATCATCCTCAAAAAATTATGAATAAACCTCAATATCAGAGACCTTGGAATTATAATTACTTGAATTTTATAAATCCATATGAAGATCCACTCTACAATCAAGAAATGTGTTGGTTGTTTGAAGAGAACCAAATATTGAATGATGGTGATTATATTAATGGTCATATCAATATAACACTAATATCAAGGCCACCTCTAAAGATTCCAAAGCATATGGTCTAAATGTAAAATGGATAAATAATCTTGATAATCAATAATACAACCTATATGGCTCTCCAAATACTACAAAAAATTGATCAAATGCCTTACTTCAAAACATAGATTCGAGTGAAGTGTAGACTACTCACATAATAACTAACATTGGAATCAATGTAAATATTCTAACCATTGAAGATCCCAGGTCATGATGGATGAATGCCATGAAGGACTACCATGATGAGAGGGATTGACAAGATGTTGAATGCAATGTTGAGTCCAAATAATGCAATACTTGATAAATGCAAATTAGAATGCGAAGCCCATAGAGAGACAAATCAGTGAGTAATAGCTATAAGGGATGTCTCTGATACCATGTTAGAAATCATAATACATTCATGAAACCGTAAGATCTCTTTTTCAAACCATTGCTATATGAAAACCATTTCAAACATTATACACATAGATAATTCTCTTCATTATTTCCTCAAAGAATAATACAACCTATAAGTTTCTCTCTCTCTCTAGGAGAAGTAATAGGAGTGCCTATTAAATAGGTATAATAGGTTGTTATGCACAAAAAAAAATATTTTGTGAAACAATATTAGTTGTAATGCAATATTGTCACACATAAAATAGGTATGCAAATATTCAACACATAAAAACTAATTAACTAAATCCTAATCAAGCTTAACTCCTAAGTGAGTGCAAACATGGATATAAATAAAACTAGTTTGGTAAAATCCTAAACCACTAGCCAATGTGAGCATGTCTACTCCAATATGAAACTGAAGAAATGCCCTGTGGTTGATCAACTATTGGATTCTATGTGAGGGGAGGAGGCCTTAGATTTCTTTTATATTAAATATTAGTTTTCAATAGTGGGGATGAAGCTTGTTGAGTTGAGGTAGTAGCTACCTCTTTCATTATAGACTCCTTCATTGGTAATATAGTTATATATGTTGGAAATAGTAATGCAACTAGGTACTCTTGGTCCTCTACACTAGAGGAATCCAAGTAAAAAGGATCCTCTTGGGCTCCCTTGTGCTCATTCTCACTCAATCTAGGCTCTTTCTTAACAACCCTCAATAGTAGGGGAAGTCTTTAGGAAGGTCCTTCTTATAATTCTATTTGTTTCTGGTGTATATTTCCCCAAAATTCAAACTTATCCCATCCTCTAGGAGGTGGTATCCTAGTATGCATTTTCTAAACTAAAAATGATGGCTCTTTCTGAATAATCCTCAAATGATCTTCTTTTAGGTCTACAAGTTTTGCCCTGTGTAAGACTTGGGTTTCATCCTTTGCATTCATGAATTAAAAAAAAAGGTCATAAGGGACATGTTGGTATGGAATACCAAAGCCTTGGATACACTTTTAGATTCAATTTTTTGGGTCCTAATCTCTATGTGGTAAGGTAGTCAACTTATAATGCTTTCTCTTATTGCCTACATCCCCAAAATTCTTCCTCATGGTATAACACATTCTTCCTGATCACGTGAGATCTATATAATGTGATTTTTGTATGTTTTATCAAATCCTCTTCCACACTCCACCAAATTTTATATGTAATTTATTTCTCCACAAGCTTATCTGGTACATACTTGGGGAAGCATAGGGGGTGGACCTTGTGATCAATGACCACGATCACCATATTGTCTAGATATAACTAGTAATCACCTCAAGGATCTAGTGTATCTACTATGTTAATTGAAATTATGTGTAGCAGGGCCTCATAAATTTCCTTCCATGCTTGAAGATACACATCCTCAATAATTCAAGCCATATTATTAGTATATGCATATATATGCATGAGTTAATAGTAATCAAAAATGCAATTATTATATAGTCTATAGTTGGGCTCCAAATCTCCCCAAGGTCCCTATACATTGTGCCCATTACTAGATCCAAAAGGTAAGACATCATATAAAAATGGCTTGTTGAATTGGGCCATTTACATTTATGCAACACTTACTCCCTCAACATAAAATTGATGATCTCTCCCAAGGCAAAAGTTATGTTGCTAGTCATTATCATATCTAGTAATGACACCCAATCCACATTTAGAAAATGGATAATTAGCATGGCATACATTCTGTTCAATAACTCCATCCTAATACAAACCCTCATTCTAAATTTTTTAATGGGAGTGGGAGACTTTCCTTTTAGGACCATAGTTTCTCTAGGAATAAACCATGAGCTGAGAACTTTCTCAATTGAATTCTACTCATTTCATATTACCAGCCTATGTTTATCAAATATCACATCCAAAATTGGTAGAGAGAGGTACCTTTGAGCATCATCACCAGTGATGTAGGGCATGACTATTTGGTGATCCATGTGGTGTAAGAATGCATCTTGTGTAATCTTTCTATAAAAGAACAAGTCCCATAGTAGGTCGATGTAAGGTATAATGTTGGGCTTGGCCACTGTGAATTGCAATCTTTGTCTCTTAAGAGAGAATAAGTCGGTAACTATTAGTGACATGTTAACAACATAGATTACATCTTATAATTATTAGAAACTATCATTCATGTTGTCGAATATTGTTTTATCAAAAACCATGTCTATGAACTCTATAAAATCCTTGATGGAAAATGTGGATGGTAGAAGTGCCCCTATGAATCTCTTAGATTATGAAGCTATTGTATTTATCTAGTTTACTCAAAGTCTATTTCTATGCACTCTAAAAACTCCTTTCCAATAGTTTCTTATTTATAATATATTCATAGGTAGCTAGGGATTTATTCATAGAGTAAAAATTGAGTTCAAATTCACTTGCGAGTAATGAATATGTTGATATCTACACATTATTAATATAGATTTTTTCATTCAATCCTAGTTTGTGTGCTTTTAATGTCTAATGTTCATATGTTTGTTTTATATTTACAATTAAAATATCATTAGTTTCATTGGTGGGCTACATTATTTGGCAAGTGTTAGGAAGTAGTTTTACTATGTTGGCTAAGTCTAGAGATCTTTCGACAGTCAGGATTTAGGAGTCAGGTTTTGTGTTGGGACTGAGCCAAAATTTCTTGTAAACCAAAGGCTTTGAACACTAATCTTGAATAAAATTCCTAAAGATAAAATCCCTAAAAAAATGTTTGAACAAAATGTTTGAAGAAAACCTCCAAAGCGCATAAATCCAATGATGACTATTTTGCACAAATTATTTGATGAAAAGTCAAACAAATTTTTTTTATGAAAAAATATGATCAAAAAGCTTGAACAAAATCCCTGAATAAGGAGTTATGAAAAAACTAAGTCCTTTATAACATTGTGTCAAACAAAATGTTTGACAAAATTTCTAATACATAAACTCTGATAAAGACTATTCTAAACAAAAGCTTTTATCAAAATAAAGCTTGAACATAAGTCATGAACAAAGTTCCATCAAACAAAAAACTGAATAAATATTTTAAACAAATCTTCCAAATAAATATTTAGAATAAATATTTAAAACAAAAAACCTGACACAAAAACTCCAAAAAAAACCTCCAAGTACAAATCCTAAACAAAAGTCTCGATGAAACTATTTTTACGCTAATTTCACTTTCACATTCAAGAGAGAAATAAGAAACTAAGAGATGGTCTAGGGTTAGAAGATACTCGAATGAAGTCATGCGCACTGAAATCAGATGTTGGAAGGTACTCCTATTTGGCTGTGGAGGAATGACACCTACAAAGCAAAAGAGACTAAAACACAAAAAATGTTAAACGAAGAGATGGTGGGTTGTCAAGCAAAAGCTTGATCCCTAAAGTACGAAGACTTCCTTAAGGGATATCAACCCACTGATTAAAAATAGAATATTTGATGGAAGCAAAAATAATGAAAGACAGAATGAAAGAAATAAAAGACAAAAAGTAGAATGCATACCTGATATGCAGTAAACTGCTTTACACAGTCACTGGTGTCGGTCTCTGTGCCAGCGTTGGTCAAGGAAGGGTGTCAACGTCGGTTAAAGTGCCGACATTGGTAGGGGTAATGACCAGCATCGGTTGGGGTAGTAGTTTTTGGATGGGTTTGGTTGGGTCTGGACAGGGTTTTAGGATTGTAAAATAGTCTGAAGTTTCGTCTGAGGGTTAAGAAGCCAGTTTGGGAGTTAGAGGGATTATTTGGGGGTTTGTGCAGAAATCTAGGCAGAGTTATAGACTATATATTCTAGAGAGGGTGGATAGAGGTGATACGGGAGGAAGTCAGGTCAGGTCTGTGGTCTAAATCTAGATCGGGGTTGTGATAGTAATTAAAAACAATAACCAGAGAGCAAAATAAAAAGCACAGAAAAAATGCTTACCTGTTATATGCTGAAGATAAAGTAGGAGACATGATTGATGTTGTCGATGTGTTGCAGAGGTTCGATGTAGCAGACCTCCAGCAAGATGACCGAAGTAGAATACCTGTACCGGAGAGAGAGAATACGAGAGGTTGGATTGCAGATTGATTGAATGATGCAAAAGTTGGATAATTGTTTGGATGAAAAGTTTTGTTGATCATTTGAATGAAAAAATTTTACTGATTGTCCGAATGAAAAGTTTTTGCTGATCGTTTGAATGAAATGTTTTGTTGATTGATACAAAGGTCGAATGAAAGAAATGTCTTGAAAGAAGGTCTGATAACCGATCGAGAAAACTGATTAGCAATCAAATGATGAATAACAGATAACGGATCCTACGTTCAGGTCAAGAATGCAGTGTTAAGGATAACCAACGCCAGCAGGACCACCGACGTCGACCGAGTAGTGACCAACATCGGCAGATGCAGAATGGGGACAGAGGCTAACTTTAGCTCTCTGCTCATTTTTACATGCTACCAGGTTCAAGGCTCATGGGAAAATGGTTGATAAGGGTTAAATAGGCATGGGAGAATAAAATGGGGGTTAAGGGGAGGATGACAAGGGTTAGACACAATTTCGGTGTTTACATTTTCCCCTTTTTGTCTTGTTGGTTGTTCTGGACGAACTGCAAGACAAAAATAGGAGTTGGTTGCCCTAGGTGTGGGATAAGGTCGATTCCATCTTGTTGGTTGTTCGAATGAACTACAAGACAAAAATAGGAGGTGGATTGCCCTGATTATATATAAAGTATTCCCCCTCAAAGCAAGAGTCGAGGGAAGGGAATCGGGAATCGAGTGCTGATTTGACAAAGAGTGGATGAAAAAGGGGTGAGGGTGAATGTTGTAAAGGTCGTGATTATGTGCATACCACTTCATGAGATGGTCAGGTCAAATTATCACAGGTCAAGGGTCAAGGAGTGCCAAAATTGAAGTAACCAAGCCCTAGCATGTGGTCGTAGTTGATTAGGTTATTCAATCGAAGCTGTACCTCTAATGGGTCATCATGTTCCAGGTATCTTGGGCTCAGGAAGTGCTCCTAAAAACATGAAAAAATTCACAATTAGTGCAGATCAACTAGCTTGTGATCCTATACTTGTGAGGGTCCAAAATATAGTCTGCACACAATTTTACTAACCAGTCATGAGGTAGCATACAGGCAAAAACAACCAAGGCAACATTGTCTTGGAAGTGGTCGAAGTCACAGGAGATAGGCATGATCTCCAATGGTCATTGGTCGAGGTGGATGGATGGATGAAAGGATGTGGCTGAGCTAACCTCAGAAGATGTTATGTGATCTGAGTGCTACCTACATAGCCCTTATGTGAAGGGCCTCAGGCCAATGTAGTTCTCCCTAAAAGGGAGGAAGGGTCAAAGGGATGGAATTGGTCTTGGTCGAGGGCAAGGTCATGGTCAAAAGGAGGAAAGAAGGTTTGTCCATCAGAGAGATGAACAAATGAAGGTGGTTGAGCTAACCCCAGAAGATGTCGTGTCATCTGAGTACTGCCTACATAGCCCCAGTCTTAGGGCCTCTGACCAATGTAGTTCAAACTAGTTGAGAAGATTGGTTGATGATTGGTTTGGTCATGTGTCAAAATGATGAGGAGAAAAAGATGTTACAACCTTTTCCAAATGGTGTATTCTACAAAATTGGTTGAGGGGTCTTTCATTCCTAACAATTGTCCATAGTCCTGATGGACGTATGCTAAAAATGAATTGAGGTCTATTTATGCTTCAGCAAGTATTGGTTTATGCTTAACATAAATTGCAACTGGTCGATAGTTTCCATGTGTATTGGTGTCCATAGAAACTAGTGTGAATAGGCTATGGGAGTGGCTTGAAAAGAGAGTTGAGTTGAGTTGATTAGGTTTGACTAGTGATGAAGTTGAATGTGAACAAAGTGTAGAAAAAGTGAAAGGCATATTGCTCTTTCATTGACAAGGACCAGAATGACAACATAGATAGGGGTTATTAGAACTAAGAGCCCCATTCATGCATGATGTCATTGACCATATGTTTTGTTAGAGTGGTAATCGAATCACTTTGATATTAAAGTGAGCTCGAAGTCCCTTGAGCAAGTGATAGGAGGAGGATAGGGTAACCTGTTTTAGAGCAGAGATAACTTTGCCCCTTTTTATAGGAGACCTTGAGACAACTACAAGCCAAGTCCATGATTTTTGATTTTTTTTTTGGTGCAGACTGATCAATGCGGGAAGTCTGCATAGAGATGTCATTTGCTTGGTGGTCATTTGCAAAGCTAATCAATGTGGGAAGCTTCTAAGAAATATTTTTGTTTGTAGCAAGAGTTAGTCATAGCCATCCTTTGAGGGAGTGGTCTGTATTTTGCTTTATATATAAGGGCTTTGAATAGCTGTCCTTCGAGGGAGCAGTCTATTAGCTACAACAATGATAGTACAGCTGTCCTTCAAGGGAGCAGTCTACCTTTTGATTCTAATTTGGTGACCTTGGATATTTTGACATCTTGATTTATTTTGATAGAAATGTGAGTCATGGACAAGACTATAGAAGGTCAAGGGCTCCCTTTTATTAGGACAAAGCATCCATACTATATAAAAGGGGTATATAAGATTTGTTAAGGGGAGTAGGGTTGAAAGGAATGAGGACTAAGAGGATGGGGATTGCTCAAGGGACAAGCTTAAGGTAAATGTCAAGTGGATGAGTATTTGACTAACAATAGAATGGTCGTAGATGCAACGCATTAAGAGGCTTAGGTTCTGGTCATCCATCGAGAGAAGACAAATGATACGTCCCTGATCCATACTTGTGTGTGATAATGAAAGGTCCGAGCCAATTAGGGGCAAACTTGCCTCGTTTACTTTGCTCTATATTGGTCACATCCTGATTCTCTTTGAGGATGAGGTCTCCGATATTGAAATCTCATTCTCATAGATTTTTGTCATAGGCTCGCTTGATGTGATGTTGATAGACATGGAGATGGTTGAGGGCAGCAAGGCAGTGCTCGTCAAGTAACTCAAGTTGAGCTAAGTGATCTTGACAAAAGTCATCGTTAGAAAGAATGTCATGCAGAGAGATGCAGAGAGATGGGATCTGTACTTTGAGAGGTAAGACAGCCTCTATTTTGTACACTAGAGAGAAAGGGGTAGCACCCATGGAGGTTTGAATGCTAGTGCGGTAGGCCCACAAAGTGAAAGGAATGTGAATATGCCAATCCCTTCTAGTGTTACTAACCACCTTCATGAGAATTTTAGTGAGAATTTTGTTGGAAGCCTTGGCCTACCCATTTGCTTGTGGGTAGTAAGGCGAAGAGAAACTGAGCTTGATGCCAAATGAGTCATAGAGTTTTTGGACGGTCTTGTTTTTGAAGGACTTGCCATTATCGATGATGATTTTGTGAGGAACACTGAAATGATAGATGATGTGGGTGCTAATGAAGTCGACGATCTTGTTAGCTTTTGTGGAGATGAGAGGAATAGCTTCCACCCACTTGGTGAAATAATCAGTGGCGGTGATGATGGATTGATGATGAAGAGATGAATGAGGGTTAATCTCACTAATGAGATCTAAGCCCCACTGAGAAAAAGGCCAAAAATCTTGAGTGACTTGTAAGGTGTGACTAGGAAGATGAAGCAAGTTAGAGTGCTACTGACACTTGATGCAATGCTGAACAGAGTCGCTACAGTCTTGATGAAGGGTGGGCCAATAATAGCCCAGACAAAGGATGCACTTGGCAATCGAGTTCCCACTGAAATGTCTGCCACAAATCCCGTTGTGGACTTGCTTAATGGCCTGAGATGCTTCAGTGGAGGTGAGACAGTGAAGAAGGAGGCCATCGAAGCCTCACTTATAAAGAAGACCCCCTAGCATGGTATAGTGAGCGGTACGCTTGATAAAAGCTCACCACACATTGCTAGAGAGATCGAGAGGGATGATAGAAAAAGATAAGAAGTCCATAAGTTGCTTATACCAATCATCTTGTGGGCTAGAGTCTATAGTGTTGACATGATTAATGTTAGGAGAAATATAGGAAGGCAACGACACATGATGCACCATGACAAAAAGTCTGGATGTAGATGACGAAGATGGGATATGCGAAGTGAGAGAAGCCATGGTGTCAGCAAACTTATTCGTGGATCGAGGAATAGTCTGTAAGAGGTAATGGTCAAAAGAGGCTAGAAGAATGCCAGCATAGTTTTTGTACCTTTACAAAATTTCATTTTTATAGAGGTATGAACCATTGACCTGATTGACGACAAGCTATGAGTCGCCAAAGATGTTGATGGACTTGATGCTGAGAGAGAGGGCAGTCTGAAGTCCCAAAATTAAGGCCTCGTATTCAGCCATATTATTGGTATAATTAAAGTCGAGCTTGAAAGATAGAGGCATGGGCTCACCATCGAGTGGGATGAGAATGACTCCCACACCCCCACCAAGTTGACATTTGGAGCCATCGAAGAACATGGTCATTTGGTAGACAATGTCATCAGTGGAAAGCATGGTGATAAACTCATCAGGGAACTCACACTGTGAAGGTTGATTGTTGGGAAGAGGGGCATCTGCCAGTTGATCAGTGATGGTTTGCCCCTTGATGGATTTCTATTGGATGAATTTGAGATCGAACTCAGCAAGCAGCATGAGTCATCGAGCCATACGTTGATGTTGATATGGCTTGAAGTGCATAAACTTAAGAGGGTCGGTGTGAGTGATGACAAAGGTTTTTTGATTAAGAAGATAGTGGTGGAGCTTGGTAGTGGCAAAGACTAATGCCAAATAGAGTTTCTCGACATGAGTATACTGAATTTCATAGTCGACCAGTGTTTGGTTGATATAATAGACCGCTTGCTCATGGTGATGCTCATCTCGGTGCGCGATCATGGCACCTAATGAATGGTTGGTGACAGAGATGTAAAGGTAGAAGGGTTGATCATCTTTAGGTGGAATGAGGACTAGTGGAGAGACCAGATAGCATTTGAGGGCTTTAAAAGCCTCTTGACAGTCCTTATCCCATGTAAAGGAGACATCCTTCTTAAGGAAATGATGAAAAGGTTGGCAGTGGTCAGAAAGCTATGAGATGAAATAGAAAATGGACTAGAGCTTCCCTTATAGACTGCGAAGCTACATGAGATTGGTCAGGGGTGGCATTTTGAGGATAGCATGGATCTTGGCAGGATCTATCTCAATGCCACGAAAAGAAATGATAAAGCCTAAGATCTTGTTGGAGAGGACCCCAAAGACACATTTCTTGGGGTTAAGGTGGACATTATATTGAAGAAGGCGAGAGAAGATGATTTTGAGAATGGTCAAATGGTCACGGTGAAGCTTGGACTTGTCGAGCAGGTCATCCACATAGTCCTCCATGATTTTATGGAGGAGATCATGGAAAATGTAGGTCATGGCATGCTAATAAGTGGCTCCTGCATTCTTCAAGCCGAAAGGCATGACTCGATAGCAGAAAGTCCCCCATGGGGTAATGAAAGTGGTATTGTGTTGATCTTCCAGAGCAATCAGGATTTGATTGTATCTTGAAAACCCGTCCATGAGAGATAGCATCTCATGGCCGACCATGAGATCAACAAGCTGGTCAATGTTAGGAAGAGGAAAGTCATCTTTGGGATAGGCTATGTTAAGGTCGTGATAGTCTGTGCAGATCTAGATCCCCCCAATCGCCTTGGTGACTGGGATGATGTTAGAGACCCACTACAGATAATCGATGGGTTGGATGAAGGAGACAAAAAGGAGGCACTGAAGCTCCTCTTTGACATGGAGGGCAACGCAAGGATGCATCTTTCAAAGCTTTTTCCTAATAGGCTTAGCCTCTGGTTTGGTGACAATGTTATGGGTAGCGATGGTGGGGTCGATGCTAGGCATGTCATGGTAGGTCCAGGCAAAGGCCTTGCTATGGTCAAAGAGAAACTAGGTATAGTCAAGCTGCTCCTGAGTATCTAAAGATTGACCAATATTTAAGACATGGGGAACATCAGAAGAAGGGAGGTTGATGTCAATGGTTGATTCATTTAACATAACCTAGGTCTCAGAAGGGAGAGAGTGCTAGATGAAAGAGTCGTCGGTGCCCATGTAGGAAATAATGGCATCATCATCAACATAGTGGACAGTATGAATGGTCACCGACTCATCTTCTATCATCCTAGGAAAAATGAGAGGGAGAGACCTGGACACTTCATTGAGTTGATAAGTCAAGGGTTCTAGGCGGATGGTGTTTATGGAAAAAAAACTAGGAGGGATGGAAACCACCGACTCTATAGGTGAAGGAGGAGGGATGGGTGAGCCTGGAGGAGATTGGTCAATGGTTGGCTCAGGGCAAAGGTCTGCAGGGTCCTGAGTGGGGTCATGATATCCCAGGCCATACTTTTTCTTGGCATCATCATTGTTGAGCAGTTTGATGGGCTGATGGGAGCCTTGCTCATACCGTCCAAAACCAAAACCCTTCAATGCACACCTATAAAGGTAAGTGTGTGCAAAGGTAGGGTTGCTAAGAAATGAGAAGTCTAATGTGAAAGGTTGAGGTGAAGAAAGAGGATTGCCATTAGTAGGAGCTTGATTGAGCCCCCCATAGACAAGATTGGTTCGAAGGTGAGGAGGACCATAAGGCACGATCATCTTGATATGATGGTCATAACTAGGGCTATGATGAAGGCATACATACTCTTGTGGAGTTTGGAACATGTCTAAGGCCAGCAAGTGATACTCCCCCAATGAAAGTCTTTGGAAGATGTCTTCCATGAGGTCTGTGGTCGTCGCTTGAAGGGGAGGTGTGAGGGCAACTGCCAGTTACAAATTGGTTGAAGCTTCCTCGGATGGAGGTGGTGTTAGGATTGATGGCTTGATAGGAATGAGGATGTCATTTGGATGGTAGGTGGTGTTATAAGTTTTGAAGGGTGAAGGGTCAGTGGGAATGGTGGAGGGGACACAGGCCATGGTACAGATCCAGGGTAGAGGAGACACAGGCCATGGCATGGATCCAGGGTCGGCCCAGCAACATGTTGTATTGAAACTCTCTTTTGATGATATAGAAGAGCTCCAAGACTATGCGTGGACCAATGCGGATGTGAAGGATGACTGTGCCAATGGTCGTGGCAATGGTGTCATTAAAGGAGCACAAGATTGCATCAGTTTTGGAGACACAATTCTTGGGAAGAGCCAATTGTTCAAAGGCATGGGTGGAGATAATGTTGATGATGGCACCTCTATCTATCATAATGTGTTTAATGTGTGTCTGATCAACATAGGCAGTGATGAAGAGGGTGGCATCCTGATCTTCTGTGTTGGATGTGGGAATCTCAAAATCACTGAATGTGATGGAGGCAATAGGGGCTAAAGAGTGGACAAGGGCAGCAAGTGGCTAGGGGTCCTTGGGTTGGACCTCTGTTGCTTGCAAGGCTTTGATGAGGGCCTGATGATGCTGGGGTGAGGTTTGGATGAGGTCATAAAGGGACATCTTCACGGGCATCTGGTGAAGCTGTTTCAACATGGAGTCATGGATTGGTTCGGAAGAGGAAGAAGAAGAGGGTTGAGGCATGCCAAAGATAGAAATATTAGGCTTGGGCAGTTGAGGTGGATTGACGAAAGGGTAGGTCTAAGGAATGGCAGCTTTTTCTTTTGCCTTGTCCTTTTGTGATCTAGTGGTTATGTGAATGGCATTGATTTCAAAGATAGGGGGTGAAGGAGATAAATGGGTCATGATCTGCTGATGAGATGTTGATGGGTTTGAAGAGGTTGGAGGGTTATGAGAGGGATTCAGGGGTTGGTCGAGAGTGTCCTCAAAGAGAAGAGTGTCTTTCTCCAGATAGCGGTGAATGACGGTCTTGAGGGCATAGCAAGTCTCGATATCATGTCCTGGCATATGATGATATAATCAAATCTTTGTGTCATCGAACCAGGAGGGCTTAGACCCAAGAGGTTGGAAAGGCCTGATGGGTGGAAGGGCTATGCTAAAAGTCTGCAAAATTTGGTGCAAGATCAAAGAGTATGAGCCCACTAAAGGGTCCGTGCTTGTCGATGTGTGCAATGCTGGTGACTTTTGCTTGGGCAGAGTCAGAGGAGGTTTCCATACCGCCTTTTGGGTTGATGGTGTAGTGACAGGCAAAGATGGTACTTTCTTTGTGGGAGGTACCACCCTTTTGGGAGAGGGTAGGCTAGAGGTAGGCAAAAGAAGTAAAGGAGGCAACTAGTTTTGATTAAAGGTTGGAGTGGGAAGGACTCTGGTTAGGGTTGAAGGATGGGGGCCCAAAATGGAGGGCAATGGTGATGGAGGAGGAGGCGTTCACCTCTGTGGTTTAGCAGTCTTTTGTGACCTGGGTTGAAGACTACTATTAGTCGAGGTCTAGTCTAGGTCCACCTTCACTTGTGAATGAGTGAGGTTGGAGACAGGGTGAATGCCAAGTGACTTGATAGGTTTAGATGGGGTAGATGCGGGTTTTGGTTTTGATGGGGTCAGTTGAGGTTTAGAAATGGGAGTCTGGTTTTTGTTAAGGGTCTTGGGAGATTTTGCCATGGGAGGATTAGCAGCATGAGATGAGAGGGCACGGGCATGTTGAAGAGCTGTGAGATGCTCCCATAATACCTGATACTCCACTTTCCTTGAAGGGAAAAGTTTGAGTTTCTCCACTAATCGGGAAAATGGCTGAGAAGATTTTGGATGAGGTTTGGGTTCTTGAGAAGATGTGGACGGTTGTGGGGCCAAAGGTGTGGTAGTCTCGGTCCCAAGGCATGATGGAGTCGTGATAGGTTCTTCTGTGGTTGGAGACGAAGGAGAGGCAGGTTCTTCTCTGGGTGGAGAAGAAACTAGAGAATGAGGCTCCTTAAGTGGGTAAAAGGTAGGGATGATGGTGCCCTCCACTTTCAGTTGAGGAGTAGGAAGGGTTGGGTCCTCCATGGGTAACAAGAAGGATGATGGTGAAATCGGCAGTGCTGGTAAGGTTGAGGCGTCCTCCAAGATGAGAGAGGTTGATGGAGAACTAACTGGAGAAAGAGGTTCATCCACATGTGATGGACTGATGGATGGACTCACCTCTTGAGGTTGGACGAAAATGAAGGGTGAGACCGTATTGACTGTTTGAATGTTGTGTTCGTGAATGTTATCAGTCAAGGTCTAGACATTATTTTGAGTTGGTCGATGATTGGGGAATGGTTGCTTGAAGATGTCGATGCCCTAATTAGGTGGCACATTGGGATTATCAAGGATGAGGTCACCCTTTTCTAGCATGTCTTCGATGATGTTTTTAAGGGTTTTATAGTTGCCCGTGTCATGCCCCTTAACACGGTGGTAGTTACAGAAGTTGTTTTCCCTATACCACACAGGGATGGCACGTGAGGGATCAAATTATGGAGGTGGTCAGATCTGGGGGAGATTGAGGACCCCCTATTTGATGAGTTTTTCTAGCACAAACACGTATGATTCTCTGAGTGGAGTATATTGTCGCTGTATGTATCTTTGTTAGAATTGGCGGGTGGCACTCTGGGACATGGATGGCTCAGGCTGGTTAGTTGAAGGGGAAGAGGAAGAAGATCTAATGACCATAGAGTTTGCTGAAGCTTTAGATTTAGGATTGGATGAGGAAGGCTTAAAAGAGGGGTCATTGGTCTTGGAGTTGGGATTCTTGCTCCACAACTTGACTTTATTCTCCTCGATGGCACGTAACTCAACTTTGTGGGCCATCGTGAAGGCTTCGTCAAAAGTGCAGAAGGTCTGAACCCTTAAGGTGGAAGAAATATGTTTGGCGTAGGCTTGGGAGAAAAGTTCAATAAGTTCAAGTTGGGGTAAAGAAAAGGAGAGTTGATTGATGAGGCTCCTCCATCGAGCAACGAAATTAGCAATGGATTCATCCTCAAATTGGCAGATAGAATAAAGGTCTGTGATTGAGACCTTCTTGGTGATGTTGATAGAGAAATGATCAAGGAAGAGCTAGGCTAGCTGAGTGAACGTGAAGAGGGAATGGCTGGCAAGGGAGTTGTACCAATCAAGTGCAACACCTGAGAGAGACATAGGAAATGTGCGTAAAAGCAACGCATCATCATGGGTGATAAGGTAACAGGCATGTCTGAATGCCCGTAAGTGCTGTTGTGGGTCTTCCTTGCTTTGAAAATGAGAAAACTTAGGAAGTTCCCACTGGCTGGGACATGACCTGATTGGGACAGAAGGATGAATGGGCTCATTGCAAATTTGTTCATATGAGAGAGTGTTGCGTGAGCCGAAAATGGAGGTCTCTAGACTAGACATCTTGTCCATCAGCATTTTGATGATATTTACTGACAGATTGGTGGGTGGAGTACCCCCTAGATTGTAAGGTGCTTGAAAGAGGCTAAAAGAGGCATACGACGTAGTCGATTGTACCAATAAGGGTGCAACATAAGGATGACTAGTCGTAGGGATAGAAGAGGAGACTAAGGATGGTTGGGTAGAAGGCATGGCTAGGCTCGATGTTTCCATGGGAGTTTGGTTAGTGGTAGCATGGGCCAATGGATAGGTAGCCACCCTAGTGTTGATAGGAGCAAGGGTAGGCAGAATAGAGACAACTAGATTCTGAAAGGGGGTAGAGAGTGGTTGAGTGGGTTGAGGTTGATAGGGGGCCAAAACCCCAGTGGAAGTGGGCCCAAAGATGGAGGGAGAGGCCACACTTGGGTGGTTGGTCAAAGGCTAGTCATTGGTCGAGGCAATAGCCTAGGTGTCTAAAGGTTGAACTACGAACACTGTTGATATAGCTGCAGTCTCGAGAAGAGAGGTTGGCATTTCGTAAATTCGACTGCCCAAGGAGTCTTGCATTTAGCTATTCACGAGATAGTGCTACAAGGCTTTAACGTTGAGGTCCAAGAATCATGCAAAATCTTGGTCCCCTTTTGGGACAATAAGAGTCTGGGTCAGGGATGGTCGAGTAGGAGTTCTTTCAGTCTCTGAGTGGAACTCCATTATAGGACTGGTTATGGACGGGGTAGACGGAAGTGAGTGATGCCTCGCGTGATCGACTAGAGCCTTGGCTTGACTACGAGTCAGAACCATTCAAGGCAAGAAAGAACATCCTCACAAGCTCAAACAAGCAGATAAGAATAGAAAAGATGAAGAACACAAGCAGATCCTTAAAAAAAACCCTAGGAGTAAATTTTTAGGATTATAGTGGCTTATGCCTTAAAATATGTGTAGAGGAAGATTGGCTTTTGAGTTGGGTCCTAGAAGAAGTAGTCTATGGATGGTTTCGGGTTAGTTATGGTGCTCAAAAGTCTGTGTTAGGTTTCGTACATGGCCTGGTGCTAAGGAGCAAGCTCCCCTCACTTCACGAGTCCAGTGATAAGCTGGGTCCGCTTAGCCAAAATATACTTCCCCTAGAGATTAGACTCTGCCAGAGAACAGAGTGGGCTTTCCCCTTGGTGATGAAATCCAAGTAGGATCACCAGGACGGGTAAGGTATCCACTGGGGGATGAAATCCTAGTCGGGCCTTGTCTCAGGTAAGTTAAGATGTTTGTTTTAGTGCAAGTGGTTTGGTCGTGTAACATAAAGTGGACTAGATTAATTCAATATGTGGTTATTAATTACTAAGTGTGGTCTAAGAAATGCAAGCAAGTAGAAATGCAATGCACCGTGTTTTAAGCCCAAGTTGAAATGTTTATTCGTATGAAGACGAATGGAGAAAGGGTCAAAGAGTATGAGTTTTGGCTAGTCTAGAAGTGCAAGAAAGAAAAAAAAGTTCTTTTAATTCCTGCTTATGATGTCATTTAGAAGAGATGAAAGAGATGAAAAGGAAGGAACCTAATGCACCTATATGAACGAAAGAAAGAAAGAACCCAAGGAAGGCCCTAGGGTCCCACTGGGCATGCCAGAATGTTTCTACGCTAATTTCACTTTCACATTCAAGAGAGAAATAAGAAACTAAGAGATGGTCTAGGGTTAAAAGATACATAGATGAAGTCGTGCACACTGAAATTAGACATTGGAAGGTACTCCTCTTTGGCTGTGGAGGAATGACACCTGCAAAGAAAAAGAGACTAAAACACAAAAAACATTAGACGAAGAGATGGTGGGCTATCAAGCAAAAGCTTGATCCTTGAAGTACGAAGACTTCCTTAAGGGATATCAACCCACTGATTAAAAATAGAATATTTGATGGAAGCAGAAATAATGAAAGATAGAATGAAAGAAATAAAAGACAAAAAGTAGAATGCATACCTGATATGTAGCAAACTTCTCTGCATAGTCACTGGTGTTAGTCTCTGTGTCGGCGTCGGTCAAGGAAGGGTGCCGACATTGACTAAAGTGGCAGCATTGGTAGGGGTAATGATCGATGTCGGTTGGGGTAGCAGTTTTTAGACGGGGTCTGGTCGGGTTTGGATAGGGTTTTAAGATTGTAGAATAGTCTGAAGTTTCATTTGAGGGTTAGGAAGTCAGTTTGGGAGTCAGAGGGATTGTTTGGGGGTTTGTGCAGAAATTTAGGCAGAGTTACAGACTATATATTATAGATAGGGTGGATAGAGGTGATACAAGAGGAAGTCAGGTCGGGTCTGTGGTCTAAATCTAGATCGGGGTTATGATAGCAATTAAAAACAATAACTAGAGAGCAAAATAAAAAGCACAGAACAAATGCTTACCTGTTATATGTTGAAGATAGAGTAGGAGACATGATTGATGTTGTCGATGTGTTGAAGAAGTTTGATGTAGCAGACCTCCAGCAAGATGACTGAAGCAGAATACTTGTACCAGAGAGAGAGAATACGAGAGGTTGGATTGTAGATTGATTGAATGCAAAAGTTGGCTGATCATTTGGATGAAAATTTTTGTTGATCATTTGAATGAAAAAAGTTTACTGATTGTCTAAATGAAAAGTTTTTGCTGATTGTTTGAATGAAAAGTTTTGCTGATTGATACAAAGGTCGAATGAAAGAAATGTCTTGAAAGAAGGTCCGATAACCGATCGAGAAAACTAATTGGCAACTGAATGATGAATAATAGATAATGGATAACAGATAACGGATCTTGCATTTAGGTTGAGAATGCAGTGTTAAGGATAACTGATGCCAGTAAGACCACTGACATCGAACGAGTAGTGACCGATGTCAGCAGATGCAGAATGGGGACAGAGGCTAATTTTAGCTCTCTGCTCATTTTTACATGCTGCCAGGGTCAAGGCTCATGGGAAAATGGTCGATATGGGTTAAATAGGCATGGGAGAATAAAATGGGGGTTAAGGGGAGGATGACAAGGGTTAGACACAATTTTGGTGTCTACAAAAACTAAGTCCGAATAAAACTAAGTCTCAAAACCCACAAAGTACAAAAAACTCTTCAAAAGCATTAATAAGTTAGTCAAAAAATGTATAATCCCATTGATTATAATTAGAATTGTAAAGATTAAGGATCAATCTAATAAAACTTGCATAGCTATGAAGGGATAAAAATCAACAAATAGGGCCAAATCACAAAATAAGTGGATCCCTATTTCTTCGTAAAGGAAATGGGAATGTTGGGTACAACAACCCTAGCTCCCCATTTGACCCTTAGTGTCCCTAAAAACTTCCTAGGGTTCATTCTGGTATCTATATTTGTTATAATTAATAAATGTTTATAAAACACTCAATTTCAAATAAAATACTCAAAAAAATTGAAATTTTTAGTTGCTTACATGTGCTACACCAGTTGTAACTACTAGTCATCCTCCTTATCTCAGTTGTCATCTCCTCACCATCCTAGCTCTCTAGGATTTTGTTGGGTCTCTTAGAGATCTATTTTTATCTTATAATAGTCAAACACTAGAAAATGAATTATTTTCACCCTATTTATATTTACTATTCACAATTATTTACCCTTCATATATTTAACATCAAATTCCTTATTTTGATCATATCTTTATTTTTACTAACTCATTTTTTGAACCATAAAAAGTTTTGGAATATTAATGTCATAGAGAATATTTTACAATATTATATTCCTATATTACAAAAATTTCAATTTTTTTGCTTTTTTTGCACTAATCTCTACAGGTTCACCTATTGTTCCTCACATTGGATACCTTCACATCTCCTTTATCTACAACACTATGGTAAGTAAAGGTATATGTTTTTCAATTCTATCCTTTCATTTATCCTATTTACTCCTTACTACATTTTAATTAGCATCAACGTTATGTGTCATCATGTTCTTTTCTCAAAGCAACATCCTGTGTTACACTTACATGAAACATGATGAGCTTTGAGTGGGGCATATATAAACACATAATATTTTCAAACTTTTATGAATTACTGATGCTCTCTATCTTGTAGGAATCCATTGAGCCTCAATCTCTCTGAGTGCATGACATAAAGGGCACCAGGAAAGAGGTGGGTAGACCATTGGTACTTCATATGATTATTATACATTTTTCCACTTGTTATCTACACAATTATCTCCTAAAAACCAATCCCCTAATCTTGGCCTTCTCTTTTGCATACTCCTCTAGTCTTTTACCACCTTTAGTACCACTTTTCATAACTTAAAACCTCTTTTGATAGTTTACATGACTATATCAATTATGTCAACCTTGTACTCTTATTGGTAAAACTTATTTATGGTCTAAGTCAGTTGTTGGATGACCTAGTCTATGACCTAGTGAGTTTTTGTCAATAACAATACATAGTCAACCTTGTTGGTTGAAACTTTTGGAAGGGTTTAAGGTTAAATATACCTATATAAATGTAATAATTTCACCATTATTTATAGAAGAGAAGAATAATTAAGATATATTATGCATCTACTTATCCACCATTCTACTTGATGAGTAAGCTTAGGGTTTCATACTTTCTTTAGAGATATAGATCTTGTCTTATGGAGAAGTATTTTGGATACATTGATAGGTTGTGTACCCTAGATCTGATTTATCCTTTTCATCCTTACACACCACAAAAACTTCTTGAAAATCACCTTGGCTAAGGGAGAGATTGAACCTCGATGGGTTCATCTTCAAAGGTAAGTATTCCTAACTTTGTTCTTCTTTTGTAAGAGTAGATAGATATACATTTTCACTTCTCTTCCATACAAGAGAATTTTATATACATTTACATGAGTATATGTCTTATATGCATGTTTAATTTTGTTTTTTGTGACCCCCACTTTATGCCACAAGATTTGGTGAGCACTAGATTAGATTTATTTGATTTACTTATTATTAGTTTAATGAATATGAAAACATAGGACTTAGGGTTATTTCATGATTTTTCTTGACTAGAGGCTTTGGAGCCCTACCTAGTGATATTATTTTTTATAATAGATCCCCTAATTTGGTCTAGTGGATCCATATTAGTCATGTTCCTAATTATCTAATGTATTCCCTCTCAAAAGTGTAAGTAAGATCTATCTTCTTCGATCTAGGATTGATTTATGGATCTGATGTATTTTTGATTACATATAAACACCTTTAGCCAAAAACAAAAGAATAAAACATTGAGGTCCCAAAGTGAAAACCTCTTTGAGACACTTTTGGACTAGGTTAAAAGTAAAGAGAAAGGTCAATATTTTGGTGAAAACTTATTTTAGGAACCAATAGAAGGAGGTGTTCACCTTTCCTCAAATAAAGATCAGGAGACCACCAATGATGAAATTGATTTTGATCCCAATTTTAGTTCAATATAATAACATGCCTTTAATTGAAATAATTAGGAATTATCAATACTATTTGTGACATGGCCATCACTACCATTGGAAGATTTAGATTCATCTTATTTAGGCAAGCTTGAAAAACTAGTCTAACCAAAGGACTTTGTAGTTACAAGACAACTCACATCACTGCCAACCATTCTATAAGATGGATCGACTCTCCTTGTATAAGACATTATAAAAGTTAACATTATAACTCTAGAAAACTTGAAATGGATCAAATTAGGTTCATCCCTCACTTTGGTGGAACATTAATTTTTTATATCCCTTTTGAGGGAATTCATTGACATCTTTGCATAGGCTAATTTAAAATTAAGAGGTTTGGACCCAACCTTAGTTGTATACCATATTTTTGAATATATTGACTCCAAACCTATGAAGAAAAAAATGTGCAAGATGCATCCTCATATTATTATACCATTAAATAAAGAGTTGGAAAAAATCTTGGAAGCAAGATGCATTTGACCGATCGACTATTCATAGTGGATCTCAAATGTTATGTGAGTTAGTATAAATCCTGAAAGAATCAGAATCTACACTAATTTTAGAGATATAAATAAGGCATGCCACAATGATAACTTTCCTCTACCAAAAATTGATATGATATCTGACTCAACAATAGGGTATGAAATCTTTTCACTTATGGATAGATTTTAAGGATATAACTAGTTCTAGATTTCACTAGAAAACCAACATAAAATAGAATTTACCACTCCATGGGGAACATTTTGTTATAAATGTATGTCATTTGGTCTCAAGAATTCTAGGGCCACATACCAAAGAGCCATGACGATCAAATCTCATGATATAATGCATGACATTATTAAAGACTATGTCAATGACATATTGGGTAAATCTAAGACCTATTTCTATCATCCAATTATACTACAAAGAATATTTGATAGGTTTCATGAATACAGGGTCAAACTCAATCCTAAGAAGTGCATCTTTGGTATCACTTTAAGTAAATTATTGGGCTTCATAATTTCTCATAGAGGCATTGAAGCTGACTCAACCAAAGTATAATCCATTATTTAGATGCCTCCACCTTCTAATTTGAAGTAACTCCATAGTTTGTAGGGGAAAATCTAGTCTATCAGATGCTTCATTTCATAATAAGTTGACAAATTCCATATATTTACACACTTACTGAAGAAGGGAGTCATATTTATTTGGGATAAAGACTATCATAAATATATTCAACACCTAAAGGAATATCTTTCCAATCCACCTATTTTGTTACTACCAAGATTAGGAAAGCCATTCCTATTGTACCTTGATGCCATGGAAAAAGCCCTAGGGGCACTTCTAGCTCAGCATGATGATAATTGAAAAGAACATGCCATGTACTATTTAAGTCATACATGAGTTGCATATGAACACAACTATATGCTAATAGAAAAAGAGTTTTTAACTATGGTATTTGCAACCTAGAAGTTATGGCATTGCATGTTTAACAACAAGATGATGGCTATTTCCAAAGTAGATCAACTCAAGTATCTACTATCTAAGATATATTTACAAGGTGGCATGGCTAAATATATCATGCTTTTGAGTGAGTTCAAGACTGAATATGTCAATTAAAAGGTTATTAGGAGACAAGTACCTAAATATTAGATTGTTAAAGCTCCCCTTATAGATACCAAACCACTATATTTTCAATTCTTAGATGAACCCATTATGACCATCATTATAAACCTCTTAAGGAGAAACACTGAAAGTTGTATTTTTATGGATCATTCACATCAAATGGATCAGGGGTAGGCCTATTATTTATTACACCATAAGGGTATCTTATCCATAAATCACTTTTTATCAAATTTCTTCATACTAACAATATGAATAAGTATGAAGCACTTATTTTAGGGTTTCTCTAGGCCATACAATTGAATATTCAGCATCTCATAGTTTATGGTGATTCTTAGTTAATCATCAATTAGGTTATAGACCACTTTTAAACCAAAGATGATAATCATGTGCCATATAAGTCCATGATTGACATTCTCAAAAAATGGATTACCAACATATAATTTGAACACATACCTAGGGCTAGTAATAGGATAGCAAATGCTATGGCCACCATTAGTTCTTTAATCCACCACACAGATAAGGAAAATGAATATCAATTCCTCATTAAAAATATTCTATCACCTACTCATAAGCCTTTAACCATCATAATGATCTATGATATAATTGGTCGTAAGTCTGTCTGGTAGTTAGACCTCTTTACCTATCTTCAGGACCATATCATGCCACCAGACCTATTACATAAACAATAAAAGGCCTTTACCCTTCAAGCCTCATGTTATACCTTACTTATCCCAACCCTTTATCATCAAATATTTGATGGAACTCTGATTCATTATTTAAATTTTGTAGAAGTTAAACTAGCATTATGGGAATTTCATGAAGGAGTATGTAGAGCCCATAATAATAGGGTTTCTTTAGATAAACAACTCATACATATCATATATTATTGGCCAACTATGTATGTAGATGAAATTAATTATGTTTAAAGGTGTGATAAATGTCAAAGGCATGCCAATATAATTCATGCCCTAGCCTAAAAACTCAAACCAATGCTTACACCATGGCTATTTGTAACATGGGGACTTGATTTCATTGGGAAGATTAACCCAACCTCATCTAATGGCCATTAACACATCTTTACCACTATCAAATATTTCTCTAAGTAGGTTAAAACTTTACCTCTCACTTACATAACTAGAAAATAGATTTCTAATTTCATATTCGATCATCTCATATGTCATTATGGTATCCCATCTAACATTATATCTGATAATGATGGATCATTTAAGAATAAGGATGTCAAAACACTTTGTGTTAAGTACAATATGACCCAACATTTTTCTACTACATATTACTCATAAGGTAATGGTCAAGCAAAGGCATCCAACAAAACTATTTTCAACATCCTTAGAAAATTATTAATGATGTCGGCTGTGATTGACACCTCCAAATATTTTGTGCCCTCTAGGAATATCACACTAATTATTGTACTCCAAATAGATCCACTTTATATTCCTATTTTATATCACTAAGGCCTTTCTTCCCATTGAGGTTGAGTTACATTCTTTTCATATCTTATTGAAACACATCTTAGATGATGAAGATTACAATGTAGCTCACCTACAAGAGATAGATTTACTTGATGAAAAATTCATGGTTGTTGTCAACAACCTTAAATCATACCAAAATGGAGTCTATGGCCATTATAACTAGAAGGTCAAACATAGAGAGTTTAAACTAGGGGATCTTGTTCTCAAAAAAAACCAAAAGAACACCATGACTAAGAATAATAAGGGAAAGTTCAAACCCTATTCGATAGGCTCATTTATCATATTATAAATTATGGCTCTGAAGCATATAGGCTCACTACACTAGATGGAGATGAAATTGATGAGCTAATTGACATCATACACCTTAAGTGTTACTACGCTTTAGAGACTTTACGTATTTTCTATGAGGCACATTTACATTGTACCATAATATCAAAATTATTCTTTATACCATACCCTATTATGATATTATTTATACTCTATCATATCCTATACTCTATCATATCCTATTCTACCATACCTTTCCTATTGACCAAAGTCATTTTTACCCTCCCTACCCAACCCTTTGACCTTGTTTCAATTCCATTGGTTATTTGGGCACCTTCAGTGAAAGGATTTAAATAAGGTTTTATAAGTTCATTCAGTATTCTAGATAGAGGTTGTATCTTGGATCATTATGACAATGGTTTGGTAGTTGCATCCTTCATTTGTTTTTTGCTTTCATTTCAAGTATTACTGATTATAATCTCCTTTGCGAAAATCAGTGTCCCAATCTATTCTACTATTTATAACCACCTTTGGGTAAATTAGTATCATTGACCTATGTCATTATTTCTTAATTATAACTACCTATGGGAAAATTAAAAACAACACTCTTTACGACACATTATTGTATTACCTTTCCATTCTTATTACCATACTATGCCATTTTCCTAATTAAAGAACTTGATGCTACCTATTTGAATCCCCCAATGTAAGGTAGAACAACAGTGACTTGAGATCCCATTGGGACTATGTAGGTAGCACTTGATTCATATTAAGGTCATCTCAGTCACCCTTTTTTCATTCTCTCACCATTTTTTAAGCATTTTAAAGATTGAATGTTCTCTTCATTTTGTGATTTGGACTATTTACTATCTTGTATTTATTTTCTGCACTGAGATACTTGAAAAAATTCAAAAACATTTGTAAAAGATCTAAGAAATCCTAAAAACCACAAAATCATGAAAATTGTCCTAGAATTTCCATGTGAGATATAAAGCCATCAAATTTTTTGGGATGGGCCACCTTTTTTGTTCAATTTATTTCTAGATGACCTTGGTCTTTTTCCTCCCATTTATGGGAAAACTACATTAGCTTGAGGTTCATACGGACTATGCAAGAAACATTTGGATACATGAGGTATCTTGAGTTAACTCAGTTGCACCTTCCTTTCTTTTTTACCACTTATTTGCTGTAATGATCTTAGGACTCTTAGATATTTCATAAGTACCCACTTTTCATTTAGATTCCCCATTCTTGTTGGCCTTAGCCTTATGATCTCACCATTTTATGAGTTTATATTATGCACATTATGTACTCAACTTTGATACATTAATGATCACTAGGATTCATCTTAAAATCTTGATGTTTTTTTAGTTATCCATTTATTATGCTCTTTGTTTTAAAATGCCATTCCCATTTTCCTCTATAACTCAATCATGTTTTTATTTTCATCATTTTTCTTCTATCCCATATCCTAGGAGCACTAAATTTGGCTTAAAGTTCATGTTGGGTCTTGTGTCCATGGAACTATGTAGGTAGCATCCATTTACCTAGTGCATCTGGAGTCATCTTAGCCACCCCTTCCTTTTAATCTATTCCCCCATTTTACTTATTTTTCATTATCTCATATGGCCTAGGGGTAATGTTTATCATCTTTTGTGTCATTATTTCCCTATATCCTATGGGTAACCTTATACCATTGTACTTCCATTTTTACACTTGTGTTAATTTTTTCTAGCTTAGGGTTCACCTTATCACTAAGAGTAACACCTCTATTACACATGCAAGAAAAATTTGTTTTGTGTTAACTCTAAAATTGTGATTAATCATTGTTTGTGTTTGTTTACTTTTATTTTGATTGTTTAATTCAATGTGTTTATTTATTAGTGTTTTTTTATTTTTGATTGTTTGTTTGTTGCCTATTTGTTTACTTTCATTATTATGCCTTGACTTAATATCTTTGCATTCATTGGGTTATTCCTTGTGCATTATAATTAAGTCTATCCAGATTCATATGTCAATATTATCATAATGTTTTTATCATTGGTGCATTATATTTTTATTGTTTATTGGATCACATGTCAATATTTATGCATATTTAAACTAAGTTATCATGGTGTTTTATATATCATGATGCATAACATCATGTGCTATAGTAAAAATCAACCCAGGAAATCTTACAAGCAATGAGATTATAATACTTATCCTTGGTTACTTAACAAATTCCTGATCTATCCAAATCATTTCCTAAATATAGAGTAATTAAATCACAAAATAATTTTAATCTTTGTTAATTAGGATGTGCATCTCCTTACTAGTAGGTTATCCAAAATTAATCTTTCTCCTCTGTATTGACTTAATCTTACTATGTGAGTATGGATTTAGTATGTAAGCCCCATTTTCTAATTTATCATATTACTCCAATCATACTACCAATGCTTATAACTTACTTTAGGCAAATAATTACATCTATCCATCCAATAGGGCCATATTTTAACTGTGCTAATGATTATAACCTCCTTTGGGTAAATCATTGTCTCTATCCACCCAACTAAGACAAGTTTTTATTCTAACAATGATTATAACCATCTTTGGGTAAATCATTGTGTTTTGATTTATCTTGTGTTAATGATTATACCCACCTTTGGGAAAATCATTATCTCTATCCACCCAAATGGAGCATGTTTTCATTCTATCAATGATTATAACCAACTTTGGGAAAATCATTGTGTTTTGATTTATCTTGTGCTAATGATTATAACCACCTTTGGGAAAGTCATTGTGTTTATATTTATCTTGTGCTAATTATTATAACCACCTTTAGTCAAATAATATCTCTATCTACCCAACAAGGACATGTTTTCATTATGCTAATGATTATAATCACCTTTGAGAAAAACATTATCTTTTTACCTCACTATGTTGATAATTATAGTTGCATTTGGTAAAATCATCCCATTTATCTACCCAATTGGGGCATGCCAATATGCCATTAATTATAACCACCTTTGGGTATATCAACCTAGTCTACCCCCTTTACCTTTTGGTCCCATCATTTTCATTCTTTCAAGAGACTTATTACTGACCTTTTTTGCCGATCACTCCCTCAAGGGGTCATCCAAACTCATCCATCATCATTGGGTCATTAGACATACATGACCTTTTCATTCTTTGAGAAGATGTTATTATGCTTATAACTTGTAACACCTTCTTGTAATCATATAAAATGTGAAAATTGGTAATTTGAGCATGGATAATGACACCCAATGCTTATGTCCCTCTTGCTTTCTCTCATGACCCTCATAGGCATCTTTTCACTGATTTCCAATCATCTATATCCTTATAGACTTAATCCTAGCTAAGCCAGACCCATTTTTCCATGGTATATCCATCCTCATAAGTTTCATCTACTAAGGACAATAGTGCCACACTAGGACTATAATGTTAGTGCCACTCTTGTCTATTTTTGTCATTGTTGTCCAAGTTTATTTCTATCCCAAAAGGTCAATTTCTTATGGTTTCCCATCCTTATCCTTGTTAGCCTATCATGAGTACATTCAATTTATGACCAATAGATCCCTATAAAATTTCATTCAAATATCATTCAGAAAGGGTTGGTAATTATCACTAAGCAAGCAAGAATACAAGTAAGACTATTCAATTAATCTTCCCTATTCTCTACATATAACTAACCAACACACTTGCAAGCTTATTCAAGTCTTTAAACTAGTCCATAGCCACCTTAAGCACATCTAGTTTAACATTCTACATATTCATACACATAATTTTACAAATCACATCAAGTGGGAGAACTACATATAGCTTGATCCCTCTTTAGAGTATTGGTATATAGGTAACGTGCCCACACAAGGTGTGCAGATCCACGTGTAGTGAATATTACACACACTAACCCCCCCTTATTACTCAAAATAGGTCAAATCATAATGGAAGATAGGTTTTGAAGAAATAATCTTCTCTATAAGGAAGTCTATAGACTTTCATCTATCAAAAATTTGCATATAGAACCACACAGACCTGGTGAACAACTCCTAAAAAGCTTAGATCCTTAGGACAATAGTGGTAGAGGTGGAATATAACAATAGTGTCCCTTTTGTCTAGTTATAGTGCTCTTATGCAATCATAACATTAAATTTAGATCTTCGTTTGTGATAGTTTCCTAGTCCTGCATAGTGAATTCTAGCTTGTGTCTTAATCAGATCAATCAGTTTCTAGCTAAGTCTTGTTTTCTTCCCCTTATTACTATTTTTAGAAAAGTTTTAATTGTAATAAAATTTCATAAATAGGTATCATAATAATTACATATTTATTTACTTATTTTACTACTTATACCCTTTAACTAAATTAGGAATAATACACTAATATTCCCAAAATCGTTAAATCATTTGGTGAACCCAACTTACTTTGTTTATGCATAAAAATCCAAGAAAACCTAGGGTCAATTTCTTATATTTTTTTGATTTTTCACCTTCATAATAAAATCATAAATTATCATTAAATTTTAAAATTTCATAGTAATTTAAAAATAATTTTCTTTCAAACCTTAGTTGCCCATCCTAGGTCCCAGTATTTTTTTAGTAATTTTCCAATCATTTTTGGAATTTTTACTAGCATATTTAAATAAAAAAATCCATTCAAATTTTAAAATTCAATAGTAATTTTCAAAAACATTTATTTTTCCAAACCCTAGTTGCATCTACTAGGTCTTATTAAATAACAAATTTTCCAATAAAATTCTAATTTTTTACTTGCATACATAACTTAAAAATTCACTTTCAATTTTAAAATTTAATAGTTCAAATAATTATCTTTCAAACATTAGTTACATGTACTAGTTCCTATTTACTTCTTAAGATATAACCTTACATGTGTGTGAAATTCATATCCTTTTTATGCATATTCCAGTTCCTTATTTAGATTATATCCATTTAATCTTTTCTACTATTATCCAATTTGTTTTCCTTATGCCACCTAAGTTTCTTGCATCTCTTCCTTCAAGATGAAGTGTAAGAATTAGTGGAAATCCTCTTGAATTCACCTATATTCTAGAAACTCAACCATATACCATGAATAGACAACCAACTTAGGTTCTTATCATAGATTCTACACATCTAGATTACACTGATTTTAATAAAGATAACTCTGATAATGAGGAAGATGAAAATAATAATGATGATGTACACATCGATGTTCATGCTCCACCAAATTGGACCACTGATCCACTTCCAGTAATTGTTGATAATGAAGTCCTCAACAAATATTTTATCCTATAAAGTTTTTGAGAAAGACTCAAAGAACAACCCTAAGATTATACTCTTATCTTGAAATCTATCATGGAAATAAAAAAGGCTAAACAAGTTAAATCTTCCATTCCTTCTG
Organism: Torreya grandis; assembly: GCA_037957365.1. Lineage (NCBI taxonomy): Eukaryota > Viridiplantae > Streptophyta > Pinopsida > Cupressales > Taxaceae > Torreya > Torreya grandis. Next base: position 312,651 of record JARHVA010006823.1, read on the forward strand.
AGAATCTAGTTACAAATGACACTATAGGGGAAACTATCTTAACAACCCCCTGTATTAGCCCAACCTATCTCTATGCCACTAGTTACAACTAGTACATCTTTATCTCTTCATGTGGCAAACTTTATGCAAGAGATAAAATATCTTCAATCCAAGGTGTTATATCTTGAGAAAAGTGCCTCTAGACCTATGTAGGCTTTGGGGTTTTTTTCTCTATTTCATACACCATTGGCATATCACATTGATTATACACCCTTTCCATAAGGTTTTGTTCAACCCAAGATTACCTTATATGATGGCAAGGGTGATCCAAAAACACATTTGAGAGCCTTTCATGCAGCATGCTTGGACTATGTACCAAATGATTGGATACTTACTAATATATTTACATAGAGATTAAAGGATTATGCTTTATAATGGTTCTACACTCTACCAAATTATTCGATCAATGCATTCAATCCTTTTGATAATATGTTCCTAGCTCATTTTAGCATTAACATTAGTGATAAGGTTTCATATGCCCAAGTTTCACAATAAAAACAAATGTCAAATGAACATTTCAGAGATTATGTTCTTTGATATAAGACTATTTTGGCTAAGATGACTAGCCTCATGGCTGATCAGGAGTTACAAGATCTCTTCAACTAGAGTCTTCTACCAAATTTTCATGAATCAATCATGTTTAAAAGATTTTCTTCCTTCACTGAATTATGTCACACACTAAAGGAATGAGAAGTCAAACTAATCTCAATGGGAAAACTCAAGTACACAAGTATCTCAAACAAATAAAAATGGGAGTAATAACAAATTTCCATACAAATTCAAAGTCAATGATAACAAGAGTCAGAATCAATTGATAGTTAATGTAGTTTCTGAGCCCCCTCAGTGAGTGGTTTTATTAGGATGTCCTCAATGAACCTTCACCAATCTACCAGTTTCTCCCACCAAAGTTTTATAGTAGGTATTAGAATGTAACATCATATCTCTCTATCCTATTTAGGAAGTTAACCAAACAAATCCTCTTCCATGGGGATATGATCATCATGCATTTTGTGAGTTTTATAGGGAATCAAGCCATACAACAAATAGATGTATCAATTTGAGACATAAGATATAGAATTTGATAGATGGTAATCATATTGATCTTTGTACTTCATTTGAGCCTCCTCAAGTAAAGAAAACATAGGATAAAACTTTGAAAATATTCTTAGATCCCTTTCTATAGAATTATAAATAAGAGGTAGGGGACACATCCTAGGTTCACCATGCATATCATGCACATCCCCTACTAGATACATAATGGGCACCTTCAGTTGAGACACATCCTTTGAGAAATAATATTGGTGTTTACAATTCTAGAGTTCCATTTCGACCTTCCATGTCCTTTTTAGAGTAGGAGATAGTCAAGGATGATTCAAATTATCATGTAGTCTTTATTAGAGCTTGCTTTCATAATCATCTTATTCATAATGTTTTCATAGACAATGGATCCAATAGGAACATGTGCACTATGACATTATTATAAAATTTGGGATATTTAGAGTATTATATTACCTCAATGGACATATTTATCAGTGGATTTAGTGGGAACATATAAATTTCATTGGGTGAGATTGTAATTCCTATATAGTCTAGTCCAACACACATAGCCACACCATTTACTATAGTTCCCAGTGTGGGATTTTTTGATATGCTACTTGGTTGACCATGGATTCATAAAATTTGAGTAGTACCTTATATAATTCATAGATGTGTGAAATTAATTCATGCTAATCAGGTTGTTATAGTTGGTGGAGTTTCATGTGAGTTACCACTCCCCACTTCCAAGTCATTTTCTACTTTGTAGCCATAGTTTTAGTTTTACCACCAATTTTAGTTTTGCCACTAGTTATAGTTCCTCCTCTAGTTTTCACTCAGACATAGTTGAGGAATCCATCACCAATATAGAGAGTTCATACACCTCCATAACTTTATGATTTTAAATAGTCTCTAGCTACACTGTTCACACCTAGGGAAGTGTCATTGAGATCTCATGCATCTACATATAGAGCACATGTTCACAGAGCTTCTCCTACTACCACATGGGTCCCTAAGATCCCTATAGTTTCATTCACTTTTTAGAGTTATAGGGGGACCCCACAGTTAGTTTCCGCTTTAGATATTTTAGATCATTTTAGAGCCATAGTCTCAACATTCCCATCATGCTTCATGATAACACATAATTCCTCTATTTGATATAAGACACCATGATAGGAAGTCTCCCATGAGACTCATCAGTTACTATCAAGCTTTCTAAACTTACTTATATATAGTTTATTATGCTTGATTGTACATAACTTATATCCAAAATATAAAAACAATACAAAATTTCAAAATATGAAAACATGAAAATAACTCAAAAACACCAAAAAATATTCTGATTATATGCATCATCCATGATTTACACTTATACTACAATGATAGACTTACATTTTCTATTCTATGCTATTATTTGTTGATTTATCTACATTAACATACTTCACTTGATCTTATTTGAGTGTGTGCAGTGACATCCATATCTTTGATTGCTTCACTCTACCCATTAAGGGGGAATCCTACTTCCACATTCAAGACATACATAGATATACATACCCACTAGTGGCATCTTCTATATGACTACACGATCTAAGTTATGTCATTCCTACACCACACACTCTAGTTATCATGTTGATGTACATTACTTACTAGCTTACATAGATTAATATATCAACATTTCACTATTATATAACTCTTGTGTATTTCTTAGAATATACCTAGTCTTGTACTAACATGTCTTGCATACTTTCCCTCTTTCTCTGATTATCTAGATGTGATTTTATTTCCAATAATTACATGATTTACTTTCTTTCTTATTGTAAGTAGATTATTTACACTTCTTAATTCTTGTTTTATCTTTTGTTTGTGCTTTAGGAAATTTGCCAATGTTCTTTGTTTCTATTCATATATGAGCCTTTGGACATTTTCCAATGTCCCTTGTCTGTATTATTATATGTGATTATGGCCCTTATTACAACCCTTGCTTATTTTAATTTTATGTGTACATAACATTTGAACATGTCTTGTATGCTTGCTTTATAGTTTGAGTGACATGTGCCCATGTCCCTATTTGTATGGCCCCTTGGCCACCGTTGTTAGTTTCTTGCTTCTTATCTTGTGTGCTTGTTGCTTGTTTTCTTCTCATTATTTTCAATGCCATGATCCACATCATGCATTTATCTTGATTTTTTGGATGCCATAATGGACATCATACTCCATCCCTCTAAATAACAACTAACAACTAGCCATAATTTCATTTTTAGTTCAGTACATTGCACATGTTATTACATTGTTATATTCATCTAGGCATACCCTTTTTGATCTAAGAATCTCTCAATATAAAGCATGTTATATATTGAGATATCTTGTCGATTATCATTACTATATCATGTATCTTTACAATATAACACACTTGAAAGGCTCTTTATTCTAAGGGAATTCATTACAAGGTATTCATTCGTACCCTTAGAAGAGGGGGAAAAAAACAAGGGTTTTTTCTTAGAGATTAGAGATCCTAATAGTAAAAAATCTAGCATTCAACACACCTAGAAAAACAACCAAACAAAAATAGTATGAATAGACTAGATAGACAATGAGAATATCAAAACAATTACCAGTTTGACCTAGGACAATAGCACCCAACCTAGACTATAGAGCTAATGCCACTAGTGTCCACTTTTGGTGCTCTTGTCCAAATAGATACAAACTATACTTTATAGAAGCAGGCAAAAAAGTAGGTTCAACTACAATTTTACACAACCAAAATATTTTAGAATTAGTAGTTTTCAATACACTTTCACTCAAAAAATCTAGATATAGGGGGCATCATACATGGTATGATGTATCTCACTTCCAATTTCAAATATCGTAGTTGATATGAATTTTAGATCAGAATCCATGTTTCAAACACTAGTGATTAGGGTTAATGTGCATGGCACATTTGTTTTTTTACTTCCAAGTTTAGTATTACTTAGGCATTCTCAGTAGTTACATGCCTTATTACATCTATAGATTGTTGTCATCATTTTGGAATGGATTTCATACAAGCTTAACTTCCACATTCCCAAGTTATAGAGTTCTTAAGTGGCTTTCATATAAGCCTAGTGTACCAATTTTGGAGTGGCTTTCACACAATCTTAATCTCCATATTTCAGAGTGGCCAAGAGTGTCTTAGTTTCTACCATACATTAAGCTATCCATGCCAACATTATCATATCATATTACATTCATGGGATTCAAGAGCCATATCATACACCATATAGTTTATACTGATATCATTTCATAGCTTCATTTCATGTGGAAATGATGGAGCCAAAGTAATAACTAGCCTTTGTATTTTTGAGCCACCTATGCAAAGGGATTAGACACATAGTCTAGACATCAATTATCACATGCATGGCCACCTATCTTCACTTAGTAGGTGACGATGGAGCCAAAGGGCTAGCCTTTACATTCCTGAGCCACTTCTAAGGAATTGAACACTTATCTCTATTTGTGATATTATTCTTAGTTCAATACACATTTAGCATTACTCAGCATCATCTATCATCACTCAACATCACAATAGGTTTTGTACTAGTCCATGTACCCAATGAGGTATATTCATTATTTTCTCTCTCTCTCTCTCTCTCTCTCTCTCTCTCACACACACACACACACACACACACACACACACACACACACACACACACCTAATATTTTACATTATTACTTTAGATATAGTGTATCTAATAAGAACTAATCTGATATTTATTTTTCTTTTAGATTTGTACTTCATATCATGTTCTCTCTAGGCACACCCAACATCACACAACTTCATGAGCTTCACCCTTTGCAGGTAATTTTAGGTATTCTTTCTATTTTTACCTTATCCTAATATTTTGCTTTGCTACATCACTAGAATAAAAGGGGGTCAAATGTAATCATATAAAATATAAAAATTGGTAACTTGAGCATTCATAATGACACACAACCCTTAGGTCCCTCTTGATTTATCTCATAAACCTCATAGAAATCTTTTCACTAATTCCCAATCATCCATAGCCTTTCAAACTTAATACCAGCTAAACTAGACCCATTTTTTCATGATAGATACATCCCCCTAGGTCCTATCTACTTAGAATAATAGCACTACACTAGAACTATAAAACTATTACCACTCTTGTCCACTTTTGATGTTATTGTCCCAGTCCTTTTTTTTTCCCAACTATCAATTTATTATAGTTTACCATACTTATCCTTGTCAACCTATCACAAGCACATTAAACCCATGACCAATAAATCCCTATAAAATCCCATTCAAAGATCATTTGAAAAGGGTTGGCATTATCACTAAGCAAGCAAGAATATAAACAAGACTACTCAAGAAATATTCCCTATTCTCTACATATAGTTATCCAACAAACTTACAAGCTTATTCAAGGCCTTAGATTAGTAACTAGCCACCTTAACCACATCTAGTTTAGCATTCTAAATCTTCATACACATAATTTCACAAAGTACATCAAGTGGGAGAACGACATATGGTTTGATCCCTCTTCAGAGTATTGGTATGTAGGTAGTGTACACACACAAGGGGTGTGGATCCACATCCAGTAAATCTTACACACACTAACCCCCCTCTTAATAAAATTTGGTTGAAACATAATGGAAGATAGGGTTTGAAGAAATAATGTACTCTACATGGAGTTCTATATACTTTTAGCTACTAAAACTTTTTGGACAGGGTCACACAAACCTATCAAACAAAACCCAAAAAACTTAGATCCTTAAGATAACATCGATAGAGGTGGAATATAGCACTAGTACCACTATTGTATAGTTATGACACTCTTTTCCAATCACAAAATAGAATTTATATTTTAGTTTGTGATAGTGTCCTATTATTGCATAGTGAATTTTAGCCTCTATCCTAGTCGAATCAATTAGTGTCTAGCTAAGTCTTGTTTTCTTCCCCTTATTACTATTTCTAGAAAAGTTTGAATTGTAATAAAATTTAATAAATTAGTAGCTTAATAATTACATATTTCTTTACTAATTTTAATACTTAGACCCTTTAATTAAATCAGGAATAATACACTAATATTCCCAAAATTGTTAAATCACTTCCCAAATAGGGGCAAATTGTAAACACCCCATTCTAGCCATAATTAGATTCTAACCAACCTTCAAAATGATTTATACCAAACATTACAAATTAAGCCTAAAAATTATTTAACGTCCAAATTTTATATATACATTATTATCAATGCTCAAAATCATGTTGAGACATCCCTATTTGGGTTATTATATCATACACAATAATAACCTCTCACAAATTCATCCTTAGTTATTTTGTGACCTAAAAACTAGCCTTTTTGCCTTTGTACCAATTAAGTGGGGCACTTGAACAAATATTAATAGAACTCAAATGCTAATAAAAATGAATCAACTAATTAAACTAGATTAAATTCTTAGATAACTTATCCATTTGAAATTAATGAATATATAAAAATGAAAATTCCAAAATTTGAAATATCAAGCCTTTTCATCATTGCCTTTATAAGTTGTTAATATCTTCCAAAATATCTCAAAATATCTAATTTTAGATCCATTCCTATTAGTTTAAAATCATAATTACACGAAAAAAATTTACTCAACTAGAGTTAACCTCAACTCACCATGGGTGAGAGTTAATTTTGAAGGCTATAAATACAAGGCCATACCCATTGATCAAGGAGTTATTTTTTTGTGTAATGTTATTATTCCCAAATATCTTTAAAGGTCTCATATAACTTCTTTGTACATAGCGAGTGCCCTTCAGGTTTGCAGGTGGTATGACCATGAGAGAGAAAATTAAGGTCTAACATTTTAGCTAGAGAAAGTAGTATTAGAGATATTAGATCTATGTTAATTAGTTATAAATTTGTTACTCTCTCTCCTTCATGAACCATCCCTTTTAAGTTGATGCACTCATTATGTCTCCTTCATCTAAGTAGGTAGTCAGTGTTTTATGTTTTCTCTCCATTTGAGCATCATGGCAGAAAATGTCAAGATTATGGATCTCCTTAGGATCATGAACCACCTTTACATAACATTATAGGTTCATTTTCATACATTTGAGGGTCATATGGATCTCATAAATGTATAATATTGTAAATATATAGTATATAAACATGTAAAGGGAGTTTGTATGGCCCAAGAGAGAGAAAACATTTCAAGAATTATTAGATTATTATTTTCATGGGTATCATTAATGTTATATATATGTCATAACTATCCTTAAAGTGTTTTATAAATATTCATATCAAGGAAGCATTAATATCTCTCAAGAGTTCTCATGTATTCCCAGTTTAGAAATTTTTAAGGTTTTTTAGCATTGGTTAAGGATCTTGGCAAACTCCTAGGTTTCATTTAGCACTATATATCTCCTTCAAAGGTCTCAATTTTTTTTTATATATTTTTGAGATGATGTTTATGATTTATTTATAAACTTTGGATAGTATTTACATACACCCCTTGTTTTATTATCACCTCCATTTTTTTCATCCATCCTCATTATCTTTCACTGCCATTTCTCACTATAATAAATCTTATTTTCATCCTTAGTTTAATATGTTCCCATAATCCTTATATATGTAATAAAAAATTCATCATGCCCATAAATAAATCTTAGATCAAATAAGATAGAGCACACCTACACTTCTGATTATGGATCATACAATTGTTAAGCAGGAGCATGACCAATGTGAGGATCTTCTAGACTTGATTAGGGGATCAATTATCACAACACATTGTGTGAGGTTAGGCTACTAGTCCTATAGTATAAAAAAATCACATATTAACCCTAAAAGAGTCCTATGATTCAATATTTAACTCATTTAATACTAAGAAAAGTAAATCTAATCAAATACATTCCAAATCTTGTGGCATAATTTGGGGGTTAGTGAGAAAATTAATAAAAACAAGTATAGGGAATCTCAAATAAAGTAAGTATGAGTAACACCCTAATACATAGAATATAAAGAGTAATATTATTCAAGCCAACACTTTTGATTTTTTTATATACTAAAGAGAGGAGAAGAAGTTTAGAATATACTTACCTAAATGTGAACCCATAGAGACTCAATCTCTCCCTTAGACAAAGGGGATTCCTAAGAGGATGTTGTGGTTTCTAAGGATCAATTTATTAGTCAAAATAATATAAGACCTATCCATAACACTAGATTCTCCAAAATAAGAAACCTAAGCTAAGTCTCTTCAAGTAGAATGGTGGAAGAGAAGATTGTGAATACGCATGAGTGAATAATAAATCTTACTTTCATATCTTAATAATGACCTAAATGACCTTGTATTTATAGGTAGAACTTACCCTAAAATCATTTGGATATGTTAGTTGTGCTAGGTTGACCCAGTCAACCTAGCACATTTTCGGTCTAACTCACTAGGTATATGCTAGGTCAGATGGAAGGATAAGAAAACAAAAGAGATAAAAGGGTCGCTAAACTATATTAGGTTGATCAGGTCAACCTAGTATGTTGAATAGGTAAAAAGGGTGCCAAATAAGGAAATGAAGGATGAAAAGAATAAAAATACTAGAAGACTATGCAAGGGACCCGAAATAACTTAGGGAAAGGTTTTAAGATCTAGTTGGATTGGTAATAATGTAGAAATAAGGGGCAATAATCATAAAAATCACCAGAGGTCTACCCAAACCTTTTCTCGATGCACCCCTTATGTCATGCACTCAGGGAGATTGAGTCTCGATGGGTTCTTACAAGATATAAAGCATCAATATTTAATAAAAGTTAAAAATATTATGTGTATACATATGCCCCAATCAAATATCATCACGTGTCACTAAGGTGTAATAGGGGATGGTGATTTAAGAAATAACATAAGGACATACACATAAATTTGATGCTAAAAAAATGTTGTAGTATTTTAAAACAAAAATAACTGAAAGTAAATGACTGAAAGGGAAACTAATCTAAAAAAAAGTAAATAACTAAAAATTAAATGTAATGTGTACCTTGACTTAACTTTATCATGAGATGGTTGTCTATTGTGCTGTTATTTTTGATTGTGTATGGCATAGAGACTACTTTTTACAAACCCAAGAATACAAAACTAAAGAGCAAAAAAAATGCAATAAAACTGAAGATATTTAGTACTATGAGGATGGGATGTACTTGGGAAATTTTCAAGTTGGGGTGATAGGTGTTATGTTAGACCAAATGACCAAGTCAAACAATAAGAGTAAATTGGGTAACCAAAAATCCAAGGCTACTAATTACCAAAAAATTCAAACAAGTTATCCTTAAGTAAGAAAGGAAAACTCACGAAATCAAACCAATGATACATGTTAAATGGGATAGTAAAACAGAAATGAATCAATGATAAAAATATAAAAACAAAATGGTAAAATAAAAATTGATGATTTAGCAGTAACAAACCACATCTCAATCATCAATGTAAAAAAGATGCATAAAAGGGAAAACAACATTGTCAAGTTAGAAGTAACAAGACAACGTCACTCAAAAATGGAAAAAGGGTACAAACTTAGATGTTCCTAACAACAAGACAATAAAATCATGATAAATGGTAAAAGGAAGGGAAAGTAAGTCTAGTAAATGTAAATCATGGTGTAAATAAAATGATCCAAAGTTATTCAAACATGTTGTTTTGATATAAGGATAGATAAAATTTAATCAAAGTAGTGGTAGCATGTTTTTAAGAGATGAGGATGAAGGAATTAGAAGAAGAGGAAAAAAAAATGGAATCAGAATTTATCTATCAATGGGGGAAAATGAAATGGGTGGAGGGGAGAATGAAGGAAAAAACAAGGTAGAGAGAACTCTTTATCGAAGTCAAAACACTCATATTTGTTTTGTCAAAATAAGATGAATTTTAACCTTAAGGATTATGAATAAATTATCTTAGCCACACAAGTCTTGGGTAAACAAATGGAGTATATAGATCATCCAATGAAGGTTATATGCATGAAAATTAAAATGGACCTACCTCCTCATGACATGTTCTCCATTATTTAGGACCCCTTACAAATTTGTTGATCTACTATGAATATTGGGTACTTACATGATAAATTAGGTATCACTATAGAGTTTTTTAAAATCCCCTATTCCAATCTATTGGCCTACTGCACCCTAAAGTACTTCAACTCTATGTCAATCCAACTATGGAGTTTAAGCTTTGATTGGAAATAGAAAATGTGCTTATAATCATATCTTTTGGTGTGAATTTGAATTTTGAGATTTGTATGTTACCTTTTAAATATAATTGCATTTTATTTTCAAATGATTTGGATTTTAGCTTTCTTGATGGATTTTTCAAGATTCCTCCTCCATACAGATTTGGAAAACCAATCACAGGTGTTAAAGATGACTTTCATTTGAAAACATGGGATAAGGTTACTAAGAGAGATAACTTCAAAGAGCATGGGGTCTAAGAGTCTCATAAATCTAGGTGAAATAAAAGTGTTTTCTTGACTTCAACCTTGTTTTATCCAATGTGGAGATGAAAGGAAGGAGAAATCAAGAAGAATGGCATATGAAATAATTTGAATTACTTCAAATTGTAAAACAAATGGGAGAAAGGTAAAATAAGGATACAATGATAGTAAAGTGTGATTACTTATCATAAGAAATAGGGAAATGGAGGAAAAAATTCTAACATAAATTGTTGTGTAGATTCATTCGATCTAAAGAAACAAAAATGAAAGTTGAGAACAAGGATCAAGAATATGAAAAGAATGGTCATTTTGTGAGGAAGGCCAAGCATTATCCATGATATTATAAATCAAATCATAAAATAGAGACCCATGAGGGTGTTGATAATCAAGAAAAAATAAAATTGAAGGAGCCTTCTTACAAAGCAACTCACAAAGAAAAACCCAAAAGATGCTAAAACAACATTGGCAAGCAGCAAAAAGAGAAAGAAATGATTAAAAGATGGTGATTTTGTGAGGGATGCTAGGTCATATCTACAATATTAAAAATTAACTCACAAAATAAAAACCCAAGGGGTGAAAAAAATAAGAGAAAATACAAGAAGATAAGGAAGACTATGGTACATCAAGAAACCAAAAGACCAAAAGGGAGGTCTAAATATTTGTGAAACGAAGGCACTACTATAGAGGAAATACCTATTATTAAGTTACATGAAGAAAGATGTTAGAAAGATATACGTAGAAAACATGACAAGAAATAAATATTAAGGAAAGGTAATTTTTAAAGAATTGAGCATTGGTGGGATCTTTGAAAACATGGCTTTCATTAGTTTGAAGATGGTCAGTGCTTGGACCAAGGATGTCTTTAACTAAATATGGGCCCCACCATTTTTGGGCATGTTTTCCTTATTTTTCATGGGTGTAGTCTAGTTTAAAGACAAGATCACCAACATTAAAAGTGTGGACTTTAATATATTTGTTATGTTGTGTAGCGATGTGAGCCTTGTATTGGAAGTTATGTTGTAATGTAAAAATATGATGTTCATTAAGAAGATAAAGGGAATGAAGGTGAGATTCTCATAATTATTCATCCAAAATATTAATATTAAGATATATATGAAGAGAGGGAATCTTAAGTTCTAATGTAAGAATTGACTTAGAACCATATACTAGAAAAAATTGAGTTTCCCTAGTGGCAGTACATATGCTAGTCTGATAGGCCCAAAGTGCAAGGTAAAGATGAATGTGCCAATACGTGTGGGTTTCATGAATTATCTTTTGGAGAATTTTTTTGAGAATTTTAATGGTTTCCTCATCTTTACCATTGAATTTTGGATGATAAGGCATGAAAAATTTCTGATTGATCTTAAATTTGGTACAAAGTTGTTTGACATGTTTATTTTTGAAATTAACATGATTATTAGAAATAATGGTATGCGGAATGCCAAATTAGAAAAAAAATTGGTTAAGAATGAACTTGGATATGGTAGGACCAATAAAATTAACAATGAGAAATACCCATATTGGGAGTGAATAAGTTTACCAATGAGATCAAATCCCCATGTTGAAAATGGCTAAGGAGATTTAATGATTTGAAGCTTAACATGAGGTGAATGGATAAGATCATTGTGAATCTAACAAGGAGTACACTTTTTATCATACTCAATTGCATCCTTTTTAAGAGTAGGCAAAAATTAACCCATACATAGGCATTTTCATGCTATAACATGTCTGCTATAGTGACCACCATAAACTACCCCATGTGCTTGCTCAAGAAGAGGACGAACCTCATTTTTCATAACATAAAAAATCAAGGTACCTTTAAAATTACAATAGTAAAGGATGTTATGTCAAAATACATAATTGAAATTTTGTTTATGAATGCATGTCTTTTCATGAGAATATATATTAGGAGGATACGTTTTATGTTCTAAGTATTGAATGGTATCTTTTTACAAAAATATTTGTATAATGGTCATAACCTTGATGTGATAGATAAGTGAATCAGGTGGTTGGGTAGATGATGGATATTTTTTGATTTATATAATAAAGGAAGGATAAAAAAGAACTTGATGAGGATGAAATAGAGAAGCTAAAGAGGTAAGAGAATTAGTAATGGAATTATAGTTTTGAGGACTAGGCATGATATTGAAAGAGATAAATTCCTTAGTAAGAGTGGTTACAATTTGATGATAGGTAATGAGGTTCTCACTTTTACATTGATAATCACCATTAACTTGATGACAAATGAGATGACAATCTCCTAAAGCATGAAGATACTAGATGTCTAGATAAATATCATCTCTCATGCCTAAGATAAGATCTTTGTATCCGACCATATTATGGTGACATCAAAAGTGAGATGAAAGGCTAAAGGAATAATCTTACGAAGAGGATTTGTGAGAATGTAACCTACCATAGCTCCTTGAAGTAATTTAGAACCATCAAATTGGAGGGTCCAAGTATCCTCATGTAATTCAACATTAATTTCAAGGAGCTCCTCAATAACTACCTTTGGTTTAGTAATACTGAAGCGAGGGGAAGATTCTTCTAGTTGATTGGCTTAAATATTAGTAGTAAAGCTATTAAAATAGTCTTTAATGGATATATCTTGATTAAGACCTTAAATGTAAAGTTTATTGTCATCAAGAAGATAATCTTGAAGCCAAAAAGTAGCTAGAATGGGAGCTATGGCAAGTTGGTCAACAATGAGTTGTCATTTGATAGCTTTTTGTGTGATAATGTAGAGATCAAATTCTATAAGTAAGTCCATCCATTTTACAATTCTATCTCTAGGAAGAAAAGCTTTGGAGAATAAATAATGAAGGGGGTTGGAATGAATGATGACATAAGTAGTTTGGTATAAAATATAATGACAAAGCTTTTTAGCCACAAAATAGATAGTGAGGCAATCATGCTCAACTTTAGTATAACAAGTCTCATAATCAATGAGGCCTTGGCTAACATAGTAAATACCATACTCTCTTCCTATACCATATTTTTAAGCAAGCATTACCCCAAATGAAATATATGTGGAAGAATTATAGATAATTTATGGTTTATCATTAGATAGTGGATGAAGTGTAGGTAGATGGAATAATGACTCTTTCATATTATTGAAGTATTTTTGACATGAATTTGTCCATTATAAATTTATACCTTTCTTAAGAAGGGAATTGATAGAGTGAATGTGATAAGCCATTTTGGGGATAAATCATCTAATTGCCCCAAGTTTGCCTAAATAAGTATGAATATTAGGAATGGATCAAGGAATGGGAATGTTAACAATAACACTAATTTTGGCTGGGTCAACATCAATGTCATGGAGATAAACTAATAATCTTAACAATTTATTGGATGTGACTCAAAAAACATATTTGAAAGGATTAAGTCAAACTTTGTCTTGAAGGATATGGTCAAAGATGATAACAAGATTATAAATATGGTTTTTATGGCATTTGGATTTAGTAATAAGATCATCCACATAAGTTTAAATAATTTTGTTGATGAGATCATGAAAGATGTGAGTCATAGCACATTGGTAAGTAGCTCTGGCATCTTTAAGGATTAAGGTCATTTTGATGTAACAATACAAGCCCCATTATATGGTGAAAGTAGTCTTATCTTGGTCCTTACGAGTGATGTGAATATGATTGTATCCCAAGAAGCCATCCATAAGAGACAACATTTCATAACTAGTTATGGAATGGATGATGCCATCTATTGAAGGTAAGGGGAAGTTGTCCTTAGGAAATTCAAGATTAAGGTTGTGGAAATAAATAAAAATGTGGATGACCATAGTGACCTTATTTTGAATAGGAACAATGTTAAAAACCCATTCAAAATAATCCACTAGTTTAATGAATTTAGCATCTAATAGTCTAATGATTTACTTATGACATAGATTAGTGACTTCAGGTGGGAATTTTCATTAATTTTGATGTACTAGCTTAGTGTCAAGATAAGTGATGATGTTATGAACCATAATACTAGGGTTAATGCCAGGCATGTCTTGGTAGGACCAAGTGAATGCCTCTTGATATTTATCAAAGAATAATTTAAAGTTGTCATGCTCAAATTGTGAGAGTTCTCAAGAAACTATGATTGGTCAAGGAGAGGATGGGGTACCATATTTGATAGGAGTTGTTTATTTAATAAGCATGGTATTATTATCTTGAAAATGTTAAGGTGAATTAGGCAAGGCTGAAATTGGATTTGTTTTAGGATCAATGCTAGTGACAAAATTGTTAAATCAAGGAATTTTATTCTTTAAATTTCCAAGTTTATGATGCTATCAAGGAAGTTCAAGATCTTAGGCATGAAGTAACTCAAGAATAACTTCTTCACTAGGAAAGGTAGGAAGAGGACCATAATATTCAACATCTACTTCAAGGTCTAGAATTTGATTGCCATGGCTATCATATTTAGAAGTAATTTGACAAACATCAGTTGCCTTGGCATCTAGTGTAATTTTATAAGTAAATGAAGAGG
Organism: Torreya grandis; assembly: GCA_037957365.1. NCBI lineage: Eukaryota > Viridiplantae > Streptophyta > Pinopsida > Cupressales > Taxaceae > Torreya > Torreya grandis. The sequence continues at coordinate 327,661 of JARHVA010006823.1, forward strand.
ATATATCTAAAGAGATAGGAGTGTTGATAGATTCAATGATGGGAGAAAAATCAAAATAAATGATAGGATTTATAAGAGCTAGAGAAGATGTAGGAGCAATTGTAAGTTTCGAAGGTTTAATTTATTCTACCACCCAAGGAGTATCAATAAGTGGATAATTGGTAGGAAGTACATGAACCTCAAGATCTAGTTCATGATGTGTAGATATGGTATGTACATCCTAATTAAAGGCATGAATTTGGGATAAAATATTTTGATAGTGCTAGATATCCAAGTCTCTAGAGTGAACTTGGGCCATGATATAGTTGTCATCCTATGTTGGAGAAATCATACATGCTTGATAATCAAGGGGAGTTTCAAAAGGTAAAATACCAATGATATTAAATATAAAAGGGGAAATGGTGAGAGGATTTTGGAATAATTTAACCACTCTGAAATCGTTATAAGTCAAGGAATATTTAGGTGAAGATGGTTCTTGAGTATTGCATGGAGGGGGAAAATCAATAATCTCATCCATGATAAGAACAATACAATCTCTAGGTAAGAGAGAAGGAGGAAGCCATCCAAAATATATGGAGGTAACTTCTTAGTATTATAAGCATGCTACAAATCATTTGGCTCATCATCATCAAAATCCATAAGCTTAACTTGAAGATTAGGATTCATGTCGATGAACTCAAGTAAAGGAGAATTATTTATTTTAGAAATTATAGGAATTTGATAATGAGGCTTAGGATTTGGAAGCTAGATGCTCCATGGGGTGGGATCATCTTCATGTTTGTAACAATTTTCGTTATTTAAGAATTTAATACACTGACTACTAGAAGAGGTTATGGCCCTCATTCGATGAGTCCATGGATGACCAAGAAGAATGTTATGAGATAAAGGAACATCAAGAATCAAAAGCTTGGTTCAAACAGTCTTATGTCTAATGGTCAATGGAAACCAAAGATAGCCAAGTGGATTTTGATTAGTCTTGTCAAAGCCATGATATGTAAGTATGGTTTATTTAAGATGATATTTGTTATAACCAAGTTATTGTATGAGTCATAAAGATGTGAAATTAATTCCATAGCCTTCATCAACTACAAATTTTTGGATAAGGGTGGTATTAATGGACACTTTGATAAAGAGAGGTAGATCATCTGCATGAAAAATAATTTTATCATTGATCATGTCCTCATCAATAAATTCAATGAAATGTTTGGAATAAAAACACATAGTCTCAATTGTATTGAAATTAGTTATTTGAGAATTGATAGAAGGTGGTTATTCATCTATGGAAGATGGATCTTTAATTTATTGAAGTTATTGCCCAAGAAATTTATGATGATAGGGTGAAATGTGCACCAGTTGCATAAGATGAATATTACAAGGCACAGAGTTGAGTTATTCAAGAAATTTCCAATGTGATTTAGAAGAACCAACACAAGGTTTTTAAGGAAAATTAGATTTAGGATGTATAGATGTGGTGGGAGGATCAAAAGAGGGAATTTATTCCTCAGGTGCTTTTGAATTATTATGAGTAGTAGTGGTATCTTTAAATAATTTTTCTTCTAAAGATGTTTCTTAGGCTTGATAAAAGGACCTTTGTGAGTTGGTTTACAATGATAATTAACCTTAGAAGTGTTGACATATTGATAGTTTCTATAATAATATTCATAATTGGCATCAATGGCACAAACATCCTTGACATTTGATTGATTATTGTTTGAAGAAGATTTTTAATTATTAGAAGTAGAAGTTTTAAATTTTTTTCATTTTTGAGATGAAACATCATACTCTTTATGATGAATTTTGATCATAGCCTCATGGTTGAATGAGTCACCAAGCATAATAAATGGCATACTTAGAGATCCCTCTACAATATTCATGAGAATGCCCAATGTCAGCATGGAACCAACATAATATATTAGGATCATATAACTTAGGAGGGGCATTGGGATAAATGAAAGGTTTCAAGGGTGGTAAAATTTGTTTCATTTATTAAACCAAAAGAGGTGTGTGCAATTGTAAAGGAACATCAGATTTGACAACTCTAGGTTTGGTTCGGGGAGTATTAATAGTGATATCATTAAATGTTTGAAAACATTCTTTAAGAAGTTTATGATTGGATTCAAATTTATTCATAAAAAAATCTTGACACTTAACTTGGTCAAGAGCTTCATTAAGAGTTTGAGGAGCAAAGGTTCGAACCTTATATTGAAGAGTGGGAGTCAAAGCGATAATAAAGAGTTTGAATAAATTATCATCAACCATATTATGATTAGCTTTATGAGCTAAACATTTCCATCTTTTAATAAATTCATGAGATTATTCATTAGAAGATTGTTTAACATTTATAAAGTGACTAAGACAATTTTCAAGAAGATCATTGTGTTGAACCTCTTTAACCAAAAGATTGATCAAATATTTAAGTTGCCAAATAGAATGTTGAGGAAGTTGATTATATCATTATAATATATCACCAGTGAAAGTTTTGACTAATATTTTAGTTTATTCAAATGTATTAGTTTGGATATACTCTTTTTAAAAGTTGTCAAAGGCTTTGAAAAATGAAGTAGGATCTTTAGTCCCATCATATTTGATAGATAGAGTTGTGTTACCAATATCAATGGATACAATGAATGGAGCTAAAGGCTTATTTTGAATATTTTGAAGCATCTTGTTATTAATTATGGGTTGAAGAATAAAATTACCTAAGGCATACCTAAGATGTGGAGGAATATAATTAGGATTAGCTTGAGGATGAAGAGTTGGAGGTTGATTAGTCACATTAATTAAATATTATTGAAGTTGCATCATTTGGTTGGTATTAGAATTTTGCATGATGTTCATTTATTGAATGACTTCAACAAAGATTTGGGTTGTATTAGGAGGTGAGTTGGTATTGGTTAGATAAATCCCCAAATTAGTGTTAGGGAGAGGATTATTAGAAGAAGGGTTATTAGTGAGATTGTTAAATAGATTTGTATCAATCACTCCCACATTGGTTTGGAGATTTTGCGAAGTGTCTTGATAAGTATGGAAAGGATTAGATCCATAAACTTCATCTTGAGGTGTTACATTCATCATGCTACAGTTGATAGATGAAGGAGGAGAAGAGGTTCCCAAAGAGTGATGGTTCTCTTGGGAGGAAAATAGAGGAAGGAATGAAAATCCCATATAGTATCTAAATAGATTTAGGTTGTCCAAAAATATTCTAATAGGAGACCTTATTATAACTAAAGAGAGATGAAAAGGATGTAAAATTATAAAAATGGGAAACTAGATTGAAAAATAGGAAAATAAAAAAATAGTACTAGGTCAACCTGATCAACCTAGTACAAAAAATAGGGCCTATAAACTATACATGGTTGACTAGGTTGATCTAGTGCAGTGCATAGAATCCATAAAAAGTATAGGGTTGACCAAGTTGACCTAGTATAATGACAATGGAAAAGGAAAATATTGCTAACAAGATTCAAAATGAAAGACAATTTATATCTAATCTAAGAAAGAAAGTGCAAAAAGGAACCACATAATCAACTGAATTAATGCTAGCTAATCCAATTGATTCACACAAAGAAAAATATTACATTAACACTAGATAATGCAAAATTTTGCACACATAATTGATCAAAGAGAAATAAAATAACTTAAAAGTAAATCTAACTACTTGGTAAACCTAGAATGTTTATTAGTTTCCTAATAATGATTTTAAGTGTAAAGGGAGATTGGTTATAAGCAAGGTATAGGATATCAATCTAAAGATAGTTTCAGGTAAGTTTTAGGATGACAGGGGCTCTAGTGGAAATTATACAAGCTTGGTATTGGGGCATAACTAGTCACTTTATACACTATAGCAATAAGGGTAACATGTGTTTAGCCAAAATATACCATTAACCATGCTTTATAATTGACCAAAACATCAATTCAGATTCTCTTTTGGTGATGAAATCCAAGTAGGTAGACCGGGATAGTCAAATGTTTAAATAATTTTTGATGTTTATGTGGTTTAGTCATGTGCACAAAATAATAAAAATAGTGTAGCTAAATGATTAATAAAAAATCCCCTAATTAGACTATGTGAACTATTATAAGCATGCAAACAAGTTAAAATAAATATGTGATTAACATATCCAACTTTAAAATAAGGTATAATTGAGAAAATATAAATCATACAAAATAGGGTCGACAGGGTCAAACCTATATTATGAAAGCAAAGTCTAAAAGTGAACTAGGTTAGTCAAATTAACCTAGTTATTTCATGAAATATAAAACATAGAACTAGGTCATAGGGTTGACCTAGTTGACTGTGTAGAGATAGTTTTGAAGACTACAAAATTGAAAAGAAAGTATAGAGAAAGAAAGATATAAAGGAAACAAAAACTAACCTGAATGGTTTAGAGATGAAAAGGATAATATTGTTGATCTAAGAGCTTGGAGGAAAATGGTAAAAACCTACAAACTGGGTCAGGTTGGTTGATTAATCTATATAATAACCTATTGAAAAAGTGTTGAAAATTCACTAAGTTGACCTAGTCAACCTAGTAAGCTAGACTAGAATTTTGGAAACCTAAAAAACTTGTACTAGGTTGAGTTAGTTTATCTGGCTATTTGAATAAAAGTCTATAAGTTCTATAAACTTGTACTGGGTTAAGCTGGTATATCCAATTGCCTATTCCTAAAAACTTGCACATAGAGATAAATAACCAGGTCAATAGGGTTGACCCAACACATTAAACATATGATAAAAATAATGATGAATAGAAATGAAATAAGTGAAATAAATCCTATAAGGGTTTGATTCATGTTTCGTTTACCAGAATGTATGTAATCAAAAATGCATCATGTCCATAAATCAATCCTAGATCTAATGGGATAGAGCATACCTACACTTCTAATTGGGGATCATACAATTGTTAAGTGGGAGCATGACCAATGTGAGGATCTACTTGACATGATTAGGGAATCACTAATCTTAACACACCATGTGATGTAGGGTTCCAAAGCTTATAGTCTAACTCAATCATATAATAACCCTAAAAGAGTAATATGATTTTATATTTCACTCATATAATAACAAGAAAAGTAAATCTAATCTAGTGCACACCAAATCTTGTGACACAAAATGGGGGTTAATAAAACAAAAAAATCATAACATGTATAGGGAACCTCAAATAAATTAAGTATGAGTAACACCCTAATGCTTAGAATATAAATAATAATATTATTTGAGTTAACACTTATGATACTTATATCTACTAAAGAGAGGAGAACAAAGCTAGAATATACTTACCTAAATATGAACCCATCAAGACTCAATCTCTCCCTTTGATAAAGTGGGTTTGTAAGAGATTGTTGAAGCTCATAAGGATTACTTTTTTAGACCAAAGCATCCAAGATCTATCCGTAAGACTAGATTCTCCAAAATAAGAAACCTAAGCTAAGTATCCTCAAGTAGAATAGTGGAAGAGTAGATGTGGAAGAACCATGAGTAAATAATAACTCTTGATTACATATCTTAATAATGATCAAAATGACCTTGTATTTTTATGTGAAACTTACACTAAAATCATTCGGATATGTAGGCTATGCTAGGTCAACTCGATCGACCTAGCACATTTTTGGTCTAACTCACTAGGTATGTGCTAGGTTGGCCAAAAGGCTAACAAATAAAAAGAGAGAAAAAGGGTCCCTAAAATATACTAGGTTGACTAGGTAAACCTAGTATGCTAAATAGGTCAAAAGGGTACCAAACAAGGAGATGAAGGAAGGAAAGAGGAAAATGACTAGAGGACTATGCAAGGGAGGAGAAATAACTTAGGGAAAGGTTTTGGGATCTATTTAGATTGGTAATAATGTTCAAACTCTACCCTAAAATATTATGATGGTTTTTGTTCGAACTCTACCCTAAAATTGAAATGGATAAGGTAAAATTTCACAAAAAATATTTTTTAACCTTCTCAAGGTCTAAAATCTACACATAATCCATACAAATGGAGCATATATATCCACATATAAAAATACTAAAGACAATCTTGAAACCTTGACTAAAATATTGGATTTGATAGGTGATTAATTTACTATTTGGAACTATCAACAAGATTATAAAGTTTATCTAAGGTAAATATTATAAAAGGAAGGTAAGCTACAATCATCTTATCAAGCACACAGTCATAAGCCCAAGGAATGGGCAATGTAATGAAGAGACTTTCATTAGGTTGACCTTTAATTAAGGTTGTTGAGACTAATGGTTATCATATCATGACTATATAAGGACTCATATTCATATATTATGACCTTGTCAAAATATCCAAGCATCTTGAAACCCTACTACTATCCATACAAGGGCCTAAACTAGTATGCATAGTCAAGTTTATGATTGAGGAAAAGACTATTTTCAAAAATATGGAGAAATGACTAATGAGATGATAGAGTTAAAAATTAAAGCATATGTTTTGTCTCAAAGACAACCTTGAAGATAATAAAGCTAAATTTAGGTAATTTTTTCCATTCTAATTATCACCTAAAATAGGGTTTATGAAGGTTCTTAAAGTGTATAATCTTGAAGCACATCAAGACTATCAAGAATGGTGTTGTTGTGGCTTAGAGATGTATGAGGTTATATTTAATGGTATAATTATTATATATAAATACATTAATATTCAATGTATAATAAATATCTATAATCATTGACCTCATAAATAGTCATCTATAACCATGAAGACACAAGTCTACTTTCAAGCAAGAAGAGAATGATATCATAATGATCTAATAGAAGAGTATCATGTTTGAGTGAATTATTCATGGGGAAAATGGAGATATTATCTCATCAATACAATTAAAAATACTAATTTTTACAAGATAAATTCAAGGTCAAATTCATGAAAATACACACACATATGTAGTACTAAGGAGAGTTACATTGATATATCCACTTACCCTCCAAAGGTATAGTTCAGGAAGCATTTCAATCAAGGAGGATAATATTTTCAAGACACATACATTATCAAGGTAAAAATAAAATCATAAAACCCTCATCAAGATCATGATCTTTGATATAAGTATTACCAACTTAGCAAAGTAAGTATATAGGCTTATGTATGATTTAAGATTGTGTAAGACCCTAAAAATAGTGTTTGAAGAGAAAAATGCTGGAGATCTTGGTGAGATGAAGGTTAAAAGTGATATAATATGTATTAAATGTGATAATTAATTTTTTAATATATCTAAATCACCTCCATTTCCTCCAATGGACACCTACAGTAGTGTTGGCAAGGTGTAAGCTTTAAGAGCCTATGAAGAGGAATGATGTTGTGATGGGGAACATGATCCAAAAAATGACTAGTGAAAGGGAAGAGAGATTGAAATAAGGATTTTATAACCTAATTAAATCCTTATAAATAATTATTAGGCCCAAAAAAACATCAAAAATAGTCATTTACGCATCAAACATGCATCCACATAGTCAAGTACAAAATAGTCAATGCCTATTTACCAGGTTTGAGGGAATTTGATGTTTTGAAGCCCCTAAAAGAGGAATCAAGACTCCATATTTGGTAAAAATAATAATTATAAAATTTTAAATATTTTTATTCTAACCTTAAGGAAAAATTATCATTGGAACACTCACTATTTTGACACAGTCCCCTTGCTTGTCTCATGATAATCAATATAGAGCTAGGAGACCTTTTTGAGGTCTATAGGTTTGGAAAAGGTTTTAAATATAATGGGAGTAGTTTTTAATATTTAAAATATAGTAATTATTATTTATAAACCTTTTAATAATTTTCATATTCATGAATTCCATGAAAAGCATGCCCTTAAGGGCTAGCTAAGCAAGAAATACCAAAATAGGCCTATGTGCTCTTAAGACTCTTTACTTTTCTTGAGACTTGTTAAAGATGTATGTAAATTAAGGAAAAGTTTAAAATGTATTTTTAATGTTATAGTATGTTTATAAGATAATTTTAGATGAGGTGATAGGCAAACTCAGTCCATCAGGGTTTGACAAGCTATGATTGCTTGAAACCCTAGGGTAGTGAAAGGAAGGCATATAGAGAATTTAATGACTTTGATACTTTTAAAAAATAATTTTAATCACTATAATAACATGTTTTAATAATTTTAAAAATATTTGAAATCTATTCATGAAGGATAAAACACTTGTAGACCTCTGCCTTATGCAAATAGGCATTCATTCCTATAGGTAGTTCTAAGAAGGAGACAAAGTTGAGTTTAGGAATTCAAGGGAAAATAAAAAAGGTTTAAAATAAATTATATAAGATGATATGAATATTTAAAATCCTTATTATCACCTATAGTTTATTTGAACATCAAAACACAGTTTTAGGCCTATAAAGCTAGCCTTAAGACGTATAATACCAAAAGACATTTGCATAACCTATCAAGATAAGATGACATCATGAAATTTTATGATGATTTTTTACATGTCATAAATGAAGTTTTATAATTATATAAAGATAATATAAAGTTCAATTTCACCCTCTAGGAGAAATTCAAACTATGCAGTCTAAAACACTCATTTGAGAAACATATTTAGGTGCTCATATCTTTCACCACATGAAGAGTCTATCCAAATTATCTTATAATTTTTTTGGAACCAATATTAACTTATAATAAGTGAAGTATTGAGGTTTATTTAGGGTTTGAGGTTTATGAACCATCACTAAGAGTATAAGTATATCTAGAATGCATTCAAAACCCTACATGAAAACTTCATTATGTAATATATTTTCACACCTTTCGTATGGTAACCAAATATAATCAATAAATTTTAAGGGGTTTATAAAATAAATATACATGGAAAGAAGATTTGAATTGGAGGTTTGTAATTTATGAACCATCGTTAAGAAGGTTCACCTCAAAAACCCTCTTATAGACCAATTTTGAGAAAATTCAAATTTATTATAATAAAAACCTCATGAATAATATTTAAATATATTTAAAATTTAAATACACTCATATAATGTCCTATACATGGTACCATAATGTATGGAACTATATAGATATGGTAGAAATTAAATTATTTTGAGGAAAAAGTGCATAAAATAGAGGTACAAGTTAATTAACGAATTATAATATATGGAGAGTGAAATTTGGAACTTTATATTCCTCCTCAATCCATCATATGATCAAACCCATGCCTATAAATTCCCTTGGGGGCTCTTTTAAAATAGCTAGTATGCAAAAATTGAAGGAAAAGTTAACCTAGTCAACTATTTTGACCAATTTATAGGTGTTGCCTACACAAAAGGACCTATTTCATGATATGGAAGGTTTATTCAGGTATAATAATCACTCTTTTCCAGATTATAATGGTTTCATATAGGTTTTTAGATCCATCAAGTGTAAGAAGTTAGGATACTAGGCCTAATTGTCCTCATAGACCTATTTGATCAATTCAGTGAATTGAGTATGGCATATAAGGATGCTAATAAACATTAATGAGGAGTTTCCATGATTAATTAATAATATCTAGGTGCCATTAAAATTAGATAAATATTAATTAAGTGAAACTTCCATGCCATTTCCATGCAAAATTGGTCTTTACCATGAGTTAACTAATTTAAACTAGAAATCAATGCATGTTCCATGGTCCTCATGCAAGAAGGGTAATTTATTTAGCTTGATATCATTTTAAGAATATTTATCTAACCAAATAATTTCATGTAATGTTTTAAAAAAAATGTAATAAATCAAATAGGGCCCACCACCTTGTTTTTAATGCCAAAGAGCTCATACAAAGATCATGTGAGAGCACTAGCATAAAGAGAAGTCTTGAGGAATATTTTTATAAGTTATAACTAAATTTGAATTGAGTTAATGATGATTTGACTTACTATTATCTCCTCTATGCCACATTGTATTCTTCTCTTCTCATGTTCTATATATTCAAGCTTTTAGTCCTATTATTAGGATTTCTCTCTTAGAGATGACAAAATTATACCAAGATTGATATTTGTAACCTCTTGAGATGAATAAAATGACTATTTTAATATTAATTTATATATTTTTAGTGTTATTATGTTATTTTTATTTTCATGTGTGGAATAATTTTCTCCCTTGGCAGGTCTTAATCTCAACTATCTACTAGTATGTCATCTTATGCAGGTCATATATAGTGTTTGATGTTGAGTAACTAAGCTAATAGTGGATATATTGATTGGTTAGTGCCTATAATCAGTCCTACCATCATTTAACTCATGATTTTATCTCTTTATGGAACCTATATTTTAAATATTATTGCATACCATTCCCTTAGAGTTACTATATGTAATGATTTACATTGCTTATGAGTGTTGTAAGAGTTCAAATAGATTGGATGAACAAGCTATATAGGTGTATCAACATTAGTATAATAGGATTTCCCTTTAATTTTCCTTATAAATATTTTCATCACCAAAAAAATAAGTTATATTAAATTGATGAAAGTTGATATATTTAGAGGAGTTAGCCTCATAATCTAGAGGTCTGGTCCAGTTATATGTATCCCACTAACTTATACGATTCCAATGTTAGTCCAGGTTTGAAGGATATATTAGCAATCTAATTTCTCAAGGTGTAACTTGGGTTGATAATATGAATAATATAATCAAAAATATCTTCAATATAATAACTTTGTTTATCATCAAGAGTTAAATTTTGAGGAATAATATAGAGCTAGACAAATTCAAGCTAGGAAAGAGCAAGACACTTAGCTGCTCATAAAAATACAAAAGAATGAAATAATAGTGAGGAATATAGATAAAATATTTGACCTTGTCCATATTATTACAATAAAAATCTATAAAAATCTAAGATACTCATTACATTTTTCAAAGGGGGAGTGGATACTATTTGAAAAATAAAACCAACATGTCCTAACAAGTGAAAGGTTGTAGATACAAGAAATAATTCAATTCATGAAAAGTAGGTTAGTGAGATGGGAAAATAAAAATAATCAATCCAAGCAACCTTAGCCATCACCTCCTACCTCTAGTCAACCTCCTTTTATGCCAATCCTCCTTCAAACTACATCTACCCTTCCCCAAGAACCCAAGATCACTCCATCTTAGAAGCCTTCATGGACTATGACTCCTGGTTAGACCATGAAAATGCTTATGAATGAATCTTCTTCTATGACCATCAAATACCAAGAAACATATAATATGTTTGAATTCAAGATAATGAACTCTTTTTCCCTTCCTCAAGAGCCTCTTCAATAATAATTCAATAAGCCTAAACCCAATATCTTAAGTTGGAAAGATACATTGTCAAGTTTCAAGTAGCTCAAAGATCTCTCTTGACATCCCACCCACTCCTTTTTTCAACAATAACCTATGGTTTTGAAGGTAGAATATGAGGTTACAACTAAAAAATAGCCTCTTAAAGATAGAGAGATAATGATAGCATGATAGTCATAAGTGAAGTTATAGTGGTTGAGGTACACTTAGAAGACCTTTAAGAATTTTAAATGATCAAGAAGAGGTAAATATTTTCTTTCAATTTGCTTTCTTAATTGAATATGATGATAATATCTCTTGTATAAAAAAGGATTTGAATAATTTGGTTATAGTGGAACTATCAAAGAGTAGCCTTTAATAAGACATACATGATCAATCTATAGCTCTAAGTAACCATGAATTAGTGATGTCCCTTGACAAGAAAGATGAAGAGAACTTATTTCAAAAGTTATAACATGAATTCATGGTAAATATTGAAGTGTTTAATAGTAGTGGATATCTTGAAGAGTAAGATGATAATATCAAAAGGATGAAGCATGAGTTACATATTAAAGTAATTGATGATGACATGGTGGTCTTGAATTAAATTACATCTGACTATGAGGTAAGTTTTCATGAGGATACTTTGGTTACTAGAATTTTTGAGCATCAAGGGCAAGTGGTAGAGGTTGAAGAATCTAAAACTTAGCTAGGACATGGTTCATATAAAACATTTTATAAGAATGTTATCCTTAAAAATAATGCATATCATGTACTCTAAAGTCATTTAAGTAACCTTTTGGGATAAATATGAGGAAATGTATGGAATTTTTAAAATTAAAAGTATTTAAAGAGGATTTATAATGTGCATGTTGTCAAGATGAAGTTAGAGTATCAGTTTGCATGTCAAAATAGGTTAGTTATTTCAGTTCTAACTTCAAAGAGGTAGTTTGAGGCACTTGTACGGATGTCAAGAGTGCACATTAAGTGAATATTATTTTATAGTTTATATTCACATTATATAGGTCATATACAAGTTTAGGTATCTTGTAAAGGACTCAGCAAGGCAAAATATTCATTCTCTCTCCTATCGATCTCCTTACAAGCTCACAAAAGTAGATTTCAAATGGATAGAACATGTTGTACATGTAGAGTTAAGTTATTAGATATTTTAAAAATATAGAGATATAAGTGGCCTTAAATTAGTCAAAATTATTTTTCATATTAACTTACCCATCTTTATGAATAATCGCTAAGAGCTTAAGGGGTCAAAAACTACCTACAATCACCACTAGCTTGGTTTTGTGTAAATTTGCATTCTAATTTGAGCTAATTGGAGTATGAGAAACATTATATAGGGTATATATGGATATTAAAAATTATTTCATGCTTAGTTTTACTATGTTGGCATGTGTGAGCCTTCGTATTATAGAGGAGCCTTCATGTAAGATGTGTCACAATTTATACTTGAAGTTTTTTGGGAGAATTTGATAGTTTCAGTGCATTCAAGGGAGTTTAAATATGTTTTCACTACATTATCATTCCATAAAATATCTCTAATAATCTGGGTATCTTATATACTAGCCTCCTAAGTGAAATTCATAGCTCATTTTGAAGTCTATGTATACATTGCTTGTATAGCTATGGTTCAAAATATATAACTCTACATGTTGAGATAGAGCCTTTGTTGATCATTCCATTGGATTCATCACCTTGCATCCTTTTCACTACATTTTCCACATGTAGCCACTCTTGAATATGCCCAAAAAAAATTGGACACTAGTTAATTGCTTGCTAGCTGGTGCAAGATGTGCGTCAATTCCTCTAGTTGGCATAAAAGATACTAGAATAACAATCATGCCAGTGATTGCCTCATGTCAAGATGTGTATCAAGTTAGTGTGGGTCCATTCTTATCTAAAATATGGGTAAAAAATCTTTTGAGGATATAAGAAGGAAATATCAATCATTTATATACTTTTAGAAATGTAGAGTTATATATTTCAAACCATAGCTATACAAGAAATGTATACATAGACTTCAAAATGGAATGATCAACAAAGGCTCTATCTTAACAACTAGTGTGTACTCTCTACCCTAGTAAAGAGATGCTCATGTGTGCTATAAAACTAAGCTTAAACTAGTGAGAAAAGGATGTGAATTTTAATTAGTTAAGATATACATAATTGGATTTGGAGAAAAAGATCTATAGCATTTGTATTAATAATAGTTTGGATGTTGTTGAGACTCCAAATTGTAGAGCCTAATCTCACCCCTGAGCATCTAGGCTATTAAGTAGTTTAGCTAAGCATAGACTCTATTTTTAATAACTATAGACTTTATTCTATAGCTAAGCTTTTATGGTTGACAAGGAATGACTATGGTAGACATGATGTTATATGGTCTATTCATATTTACATTTTTGTTTAAATTGTAAATATAATGTTATGCATTCACTTTAGTTATGTTGAAAATTTTGTTTGCAATCTTTTGGGTTACGTCATTAATGTCATCCTTATGTAAAAGATGATGTCAGCATACTCTATAAAATAGCCTAAGTATATAAATCCCATTCAATTATGTCCCTACCTTTGATATAGGTGTAATTTTAAAATGAGACCTCAAGTTAAAGCATCTCCTTGACCCATCTAGTGCCTATACATCACTAGACTTACCATGATAAAGGCATGCACCCTTATGACTAGAACTAAGTCACCAAATAGGCTTGTGCCTCTAAACCATTAGACTCAGTCTATAAATTGGTTACACCATTAAATATAATAAAATTCTTCTCTCAAATGATCAAGTCTTATATGTGATGTGTTGTGCCATGAAACAACAAGTCTAATACTGGCCCTAGTTCTTTCTTTGTTGCACTTTCGGTGAGCACATAAGGCTTACACCTTATGTGAATTGATGCCAACATAGAAGAGTGATAAATTTTGAGAACTATGGGAACATACTATGGCTATTCCTAGTTTTAATGAGTCTAGAACTGACTTGGACAACTAGATAAGCACCCAACCCCATAAATGATGAATTGACTACCCACTTTCTACAACATTGTGGTTCCATTGTCAAGACCTATGTTGAGTTTTGTTGTTGCAATGGTGTGATAGAAAATGCTCCAAATATCCTTTTAGAACATTGAGAACTAGATATAACCATTGGAAGATAGATTTGCACTGAAGAATCTATCTTGTAGAGGACAAAATCCAAGGAAGTGGGTTTAGAATAACCAATATGATTCTCTGTATGAGGTCTTATTTTTTGAACTACTTGAGCATGTGTACCAATGGTTGGTTACCTATACACCCCATATAATATGAATTTATGGACAATGGTTGAGTGATTAAATAGTTATTACAATGACTTGAAACTTAGATGCCAATTGGATGAGAGTAGTAGACAAATGGTGGCAAGGAGCATTGAATAGTTACATGCTTGAGTTCACTATTTCCGCATACTCCTACCTGAAGAAGTAGAGTATCAGTTTTTGCATGAACCCATGTGCACATTTATGAAAGAGTTTAGTGTAGAACTCAATAAATTTATGGTGGATTATAGATTTGAAACTATGAGAATGGAAGGCTAAAGTCCTTTCATGTATGAACAACACAATGGGGAAGAAGAGAACATAAAAGTGAAGCATAATGGAAGGGGATGAGTAGATTGACACTCAAAAGATAAGGGGATAGGCTTATAACAAGAGAAGTCATATAATGATAGAAGATATAGAATTTGGAATTACTAAGAGAACCTATAGTGAGTAGGAAGGCCATGGGAAAGGATCTCTTGAACTACAGCAGCACTAGGAGGAGAGAAACAATGAAACCATAGACCAAGCACAAAAATTAATTGGTGTAAAATACACTGGGTTCCTACATAATTCAATAACTAAATATGCATTGGATGAATTTACCTACTTTGAACTTACAATGCAATCTCATGCACTAGATCCCTGATGAGAACAAAAGAAGAGTGATAACTAACCTTATTATCAACATAGACTTTGGACATTTTGCAAATTTGGAGTATAATTTTTTGATTGAATAAATTTTTCATTAAAAATAAATGAGTGAGGATACCTTTATACCTTTGAGCACTAGATAAATAGCATATAGCATGAGTGCAAGCATTTTATTCAACCAATGTTAGCTACATAGACTGGGAAACAACCCATAAGAAATGACTTAGTGCCACAAGTGAGCATTACAACACCTTCAACATCAATGACACCTATAGAAATAATGGGGCCAATGCCTAACCCCATGGTAGAGGCATTACAGGACCACCACCCAAGTACACATAAGGAGGACAAACACCTTATATACCATTTGTGCCCCATTACAAATTTAAGATGATATGGCCATGCACTTTCCATAGTATCATGGCATGGAGAATGCTATAGAGTATGTGATAAAGTGTGAACTACAATGGCATGCTTGGGGCATCACCCAATCAGAGCACATAAAAACATAGTTTATGATAACTCTACTTGATTACACCCATACCTAGTATAGGAAATTTGACCCTAACTAGGCTATGGTTGACTATGACACCATGAAATATACATTCCTAAAATAATTTAACATACCAAAGTTTGAAAAATAGAGCACCTCCACACTCAAGGAGATTAACCTAGGACTCTCAAAGAGAATATGACTATATGATACAAAGTTTAAGACTCTTATTTACAAGATTCCTCATAATATTCACCCATCCCAACATGTCTAATGGGTCATAGAAGGAAAACTAGTAATATTCATAAGATCACTTTCAATGAAGACATTCATAAACCCTTGTGAAGAAATTGAATCCATGCTAAGAGATAAGGCAAATAGAAGTGCCAAAACTGGGGTCAACCCATTTATGGAGGCATATATTGCATCCATGGTTATCCAAATCCAAAATCTTACCACTAATATATCGCAAGACACTCAAAGTGGATTATGGTGTATCTATTATGAAACATAAGGCCATAACATGAATAACTCCCCTTCAAGGAATGTGCACACATTACTTCTAAGATATGAGGTCTATCATAAAGCACATGATGTTCACAACTACCCTTTGTTATAATACACCAATCAAGTTAACATAACCATCTATTATTGATTGTAATATACTTACACACATACCATAGCATAATACTAAGTAATTGATGAGATGTGTAAGAAAATAGAAAGAGGTGCATAGTAAGCCACTACAGTACTTGGAGGGAAATATAATCAAGGAAATGAAGGTTAAAACCATTAGAATGTCAGATATGGGATGTAATAAGGTACCCTAGGGTGAGGTGGAGGATGAACTAGTAGAAGCTTTCCACCATGTTCATGTTATAAGTGTGGTTCCATAGAAAACTATCAATGTGACTGCCCTACACATCATATGTGTGGATATTATTGAGGAACCCATAATGTTGAGGAATGACCTAACTTGTACAAAAAGCTGACCTAAGGCTAGCTTGACATAGAAAAGGTTACAAGAATGATCAAACACAATCTAAAAGTGGAGAGATGGACTTTGAAGGTGCAACTAACCAATGTAGAGATAGTTAAAGTACAAGTGACTACTTATAATGGATTCATAACTAAGCCACTAGTTGTACCAATGCCTAGAATATGGGAAATAAAGATACACTAAGTGCATCACATGGATATAACCTAAAGTTTCACCTTACCCAGACCCCACATGCCATAAAGATGTATTTTAAAAAGTGATGATTACGATCTAGAACTTGCAAGGAGAGCTCTAACTGTCCCAAGACCTAGAGGCACATAATATTGCATCCTAAAAGATTAAATATAACCAAGAGGATAAGATACAAGAGCTAACAAATATCCTACACATATTTATAGTACACATGAATCTTGATTATTCTTATCTTGATTTCATGTTATTTATTAATTAATTCTTTCTTGGTTTTTCTACATTCTTGTTCCTACTTAAATCCTGATTATTTGTATCTTAATTTTGAGTTAGGTTACATTAATGTATGTTTTGTATTTGTTTTAATTATAAGTGTAAATAATTGTAACTTTGATTTTGGTAGTTTTTATCATTATCCTTAGTTATAAATATTCACATTTGAACCAACTCAGTGCAAGCAAAATAAAATTTCATCATAAGTTATTCATACTTTTGATGCATAATTTCATTTTGCTATGGTAAGCACCAAGTGATTTGGATCTAAGTCTCAAAATTAATTCAAATCTAAATATCAACTCTCAGTACACCAACATAACTAAAAATTAATAGCTTATGCACCATATTCTATGCAAGACATGCATTTCTTGGCATACATTATGAGTCTAATCAAATAGTGATCTATCTTTTTTTTATTCTTCATTCCTCATTCTATTTTCTCCCACTTCTGGTGAACTAAATTTTAGTGAGTTTTATTTGGAATATTTAGGTAACGCTTAGAACATATGATGTATCTTGGTTTAGTTCAGCCACCTTTATTATTTTATTTATCTCTTTCATCACTTTTTTCATCATTGTATGCTGAGTTTGAGGTGGCTTATTTAATCATTAGACCCACATATCTACGCTTATACCCACTCATATTTAATAGAAGCATTATGTTTTATCCTTAAGCTATGCTTACCAATTTTCCCTATTGAGGAATAATATTTGAACCAATCAACGAATCAAATCAGCCCTAATGGGATACAATCAATTATCAGTGATCAAAATCAGACCTATTGGGGAAAAATTGATTTATCAATTGATCAAATCCACTCTACCAGGTCATGCTATTTTTTCCTTTCTCTAGAGTAATGCTCTCTTGTTTCTTCTAATTCCAAGATCTATAGAATTTTGCCCTCATTCTAAAAATTTCACAGTGTGCAACTTATCTCAAGATTTATCTTTCCCTAAGTGCACAACTTGTACCTTAATTTGGGTGTGTTAAAAGTGTGTCACTTATATTTTTGGATTTCATCCTTCCCACTTTCCCCCATCTTGGGGCC
The DNA here is from genome assembly GCA_037957365.1 of Torreya grandis. Classification (NCBI taxonomy): domain Eukaryota; kingdom Viridiplantae; phylum Streptophyta; class Pinopsida; order Cupressales; family Taxaceae; genus Torreya; species Torreya grandis. The sequence continues at coordinate 345,846 of JARHVA010006823.1, forward strand.
CATTATATTATAATTATATTTTAATCATTGAGAATTTATGCATCCAAGCATTAAATTATTGGGATTTAATCTCATTAGTGGGTTATTTTCATTATCTCTCTCCTTTCAAGACTACATCCCTCTCTTTCATCCTCATATGTCCTCTCGAGGGGCATCATCAGTTATTCCCTTCTAAATTCTTCTTGACAACTCTTTTATTTGAAAAGATGTTACTTCGACTGAATGTCTCGCTATACCTTCTCAAATAGGGGGAAAATGTAAAAATCCAATTCCTAACACCATTGTGTTAAAATTATTAATCTTACTTGAAATGTACTCAAACACAAAATTTGGGCCAAAATTACTTAAATGAGCTAAATGGTTCAAGCTTGTCGTATACAAGTATCAATTTAGGATAATGTATCCTTAAATGGGTCAATGCATTTTATGTGATTATTAACTTTTCTCATGTCATTTAGAGTCAAAATAGAAAAAATATAATTTGATTCTCTAAACCACCAAATTCTTTTAATTTAGAAGCACATGGAATGTGCATGTGTTATTTCATGTCAATAATGTCCTAAATGGGATATTGTTTCATATGCAACTGACACCTTCTAACTATATTCCAATCAAATTACAACCTAGTAATATGACTTTTTAACCAGTTTAATTAATAGTGTGCAACTAATTTCCAAAGAATTACATAAAAATTGATTAATCTCACTTAGGTAAATTAATCCAAATCAATATCTTAAGTGGAAAATCCATGAAAGTTATTGAATATATTTTAATTAGAAATTGATTTCTAATATTTTCATCATCATGTGACATAATCTATGGGGTGGCATCCATAAGCCATAAATTCAACAAATATCAAGTTTAAGGCCTCCCATGCCTCTTTAATGCCCCTTCCAAATATTTATGAGGAAATTTATGATTTAATTCTCTAAATTTGAATCAATTCATGGCCAGACATCTTGATCTCAAGATGGATGATCATGATTGATTCTAGTCAATTTCAAAAATCTATAAATAGGAGGGCCAAGACCACCATTTTAAAGCTTCATTTATGTAAACTTATTATGTATAATTCTCTCCACAATTCATCTTTGTGTAGTGATATTATGCTTAATTTTTAATAGGATAGATTCATTATACACATAACATTGATCAAATCTCATGAGCCTATGTTTCATTGGTGCAAAGGAGTGTTGGAAATATGATTGTCATTGATGTTAAAAGGGACATTAAGAGCATGTAATTAATTTTTAATAATAAATATGGTGATTAGAGGATATGCAAAGGATATTATTTAAGTTAAAGGATGATTGGAGTGATTGTGTGTATGAATGGAATTCATCTGGTTCTTCATATTGATCATCTAGACATTTTTTGTCTATAATAGTAAAAGTTGATAAGGCATTTTGTTGACATCACCATTTCCATGTGTGAATGAGTCTATGGGAGTTATTCATAAGGTTTTGATCAAAATATTCCCTAGTTACTATGTACTAGATTTGAAGTCATGCACTGAAGTGTGGTAGAAGATATGGGGATGCAAAGTTGGCTACTCAGACAAAAATAACTAAGTTTGTATACTTCACCAAATTTGTAAAAGGTTTAAATAGAGCTAAGTAAGAATATTTATGAGGTCAATGTTCACACATATAGAGGGCTAAGGATAAAATGATCAGATGGGTTTATTTATTATTGTGCCTAGTTTTTATGGACTAAATTACAAGTTATCCAACTAAGTGTAACAAGAGTTATGCAAGGATAAAGTTGGACTTCTAAGAAAGTTAAATGTATAACTAGCTCTGTGATAGAATGATCTGAGTGAGAATATTAATGGAATTATATCTCTCACGTGAACAAATTGTAATAATAAATGATCATATGGGTTCGTTCGCTTTCATGCCTAGTTTATATGGTCCAAATTTTAGACTAGGTGGTTGAGTGAAGCAAAAGATATGAAGGTGAAAAGTTATCCTAACAAGCATAATTGAGATGGTCCCCATACTTAAACAAATCTTCTCAAGGTAAATTTTGAGCAAGTCTCAAAGAGATAAATGGAGCATGTTGGATCCAAGATTTAAAGATGAAATGAGATGAAGATGGGTGGTCAAAGTTTAAATATTGATCAATGACTATCACTTAAACATATGTTGAAGATCCAATGAAACATAGAAAGTCAATTTATCAAAGGGACCTACACTAGTGACAAGTGTCACAATCATGAATCTTGCATATTAAATATATGGTTTAGTTTAAATTCAAATCTTAAATGATCAATGCAAGGATTCCAAGTGTCTCAATAGAAAGAACTGTCAGTAGTGTGTAGAAAGCATGAACTAATGCCAAGTGTCACATTATCAAGAGATAAGTTGAGATAAAGATTGAACTTGTCAAAAGATGTGATGTTAAGTGGATTATTATGCAAAATAGATACAATGGAGTGAGTGGACTCAAATAGGATAAAGTGCTTGAGGTTTATCAACATAGTGGCAAGTTAAAGACTGAGCAAATTTAAGAAGATGGATAGAGCATAAGCGATCCAAAGACTCAGGAAGCAATGAGATGGAATGAAGAGCTCAACATTTAACATTAATATAGAAATAAATATCATGATAATTTATAGATATAATGGTTCATAAGATCTCATATTTTGAAGATCGATGGATTTATTTTAAAGCTGATAAAGCTAAATTTTGGAATCATACAAAGATCTAATGGAGAGTGTGATCTTGTCAGAGATCAATCAAATAGATGTATTTTAAAGTTGAGCCATTTGAATATATACCATCATATTATGGTAGTAAATACAATATCAATGATCAATATTTAAAGATATGTCAAGTCTAATGATCAAATATAGGAAAATGCAAGAACATGCAAGTAATCCATAATCATGATAGAGATAATGATATTGATTAATGTAACCTATAAAATTTATGTAAATGTGCATGTGCATAAAAAATAGAGTAAAAAAATGTTATAAATAGTAAAAATACTAAGAGTCATGGAAGTGGACCTAACTTCAAGACGTGGGAAACTTGAATTTCAAGTAATAATTAAATGAGTCTAGAGAAGAGTGTGATGTGTTATAGTCCAAGTGTTAACACATACAAGATATGAAGACCTATATTAAATGCTTGTGTGTGTGTGCGTGCATGCGTGCATGTGTCCGTGTGTGCATGTGTGCGCGTGTGTGTGCGCGAGTGTGTGCGTGAGTGTGTGTGCGAGTGTGTGTGCGAGTGTGTGTGTGTGTGTGTGTGTGTGTGTGTGTGTGTGTGTGTGTGTGTGGGTGGGTGTGTGTGTGTGTGTGTGTGTGTGTGTGTGTGTGTGTGTGTGTGTGTGTGTGTGTGTGTGTGTGTGTGTGTGTGTGTGTGTGTGTGTGTGTGTGATCTAGAATATAGTAAATCTTGATGGAGCTATTGCTATTGAGTAGAGTTGAATAGAGAGATAGAAGTAGAGAATAAAAGTTTAATGAAGTATGTCAAATAGATATATAGAGAGACATAGAAGTAGAGAGGTAGAGTGGAAGAAAAGAGAGATGAATTCTAGATCATGAAGAGTTATAGATCATACATGTAATTGATTTTAAAATTTTGGGAATAATGTAATTTTATTATTATTTTAGTTAAAGGTCTAGACTAATAAATCAGTAAATAATATTGAAATAATTATAGTCTTGATTTGTATATTTTATTTATCTTTTCTAGCTTTATAAAAATAGTATTAAATTAAGATCAATATCACTTAGATTAAAATAGGTTGAAACAACTATTACGATATCTAAAACTAGCTATGTAGGATTGGGATACTGTCATAAATCAAAATATGGCTTTCATTTTGTGAAAGGATAGAACCACTAAAAATAAGACACCTTAGGGTCTAGTGTTATTATCCTCTTTCAGTGCTATTATCCAAACTACTCATAGAGACCTAATTTTTTAAGGTTCCCTTTATTGTTCTTGTGTGAGCCTGCTTGTGAAATATTGGGTCTTGAATATCAATGAAACTCATTATAGAGATGATTTGATATTAAAACCCTAAACCTTCATTGTTCTTAATGAAAATTGAGAAAGAAGAGGGGTTAGTGTGTGTAAGATGCACTAAACATGCATCCACACCCCTTGTATGGGCACACTGCCTACATACTAATACTCTGAAGATTTATCAAGCCATATTTAGTTCTCCCACTTGATGTGCTTTATGTAATATTGTAATGAGGATGCAAAAATTCTAAATTGGGAGTGCTTGAGGTGGCTAAGGACTAGTGTGAGGGTTTGCATATGTTTGCATATGTGTTGTGTGACTATATGTAGAGAATAGGAAAGTTCACCTTAGTATTTTGCTTGTATTCTTGCTTTCTTTGTAAGATTTTTCACCTCCTTTGTAAATGAACTTGGAATGGACTTTTATAGGGAACTATTGGTCAAGGGTTAAATGTATTCACACTAGGCTGACATGATGAAGGATAGGAATCAGATGGAAATGGCCATTTTGGATTAAAATGTGATTAGACAAGAGTGTAAAACATGGGACACCCTAAGGTCTAGTGCTATAGTCTAGGTATGGCACTCCTATCCTACAAGATCAGGACCTAGGGGATAGAATTGGCCTAGAAAATAGTGTTTGGATGAGTTGGAATGATCATCTAGAAGGCTATGGATGATTGGTAATGATAAAATGGTTTTTAGAAGGGTCATAAGAGCATGCAAGGACTTATGGATTGGGTTTCACAAGCCATGCTCAAGATATCAATTTGGACATTTTATATGACTAAATTTGCCCCCTTTTATTCTAGTGATGTAAAAAAACAAAATAATAGGATAAAGGAAAAATAGAAAGCATACATGAACTTACCTATAAGGATGAAGCCCATGAAGTGTGTGATGTTGAGTGTACATAGAGAGATCACATTATGAAGTGTAAATCTATAAGATAAAATAAAGAGTATATCATTTCTTACTAGAAATGTTATGTCTAAAATAAAAACATAAAATATCTAGGTAAAAGAGAGAGTAAGAGAAAGGAACGAATACACCTCATTGGGTACATGAACCAATACAAAACTTGTTATGATGTTGAGTGATGTTGGGCATGTTCTATACCAAAAGTAATATCATAAATGGATCTAAGTGCCCAATTCCCCAAAAGTAGCTCAATAATTCAAAGGTTGGCCCTTTGACTCTATTATCATCCACTAAGTGAAGCTATATGATCATGCATGTACTAATCAATGTTTGGACTATCTATCCAATCCCTTTGAGTAGGTGGCTCAAGAATACAAAGGTTAGCTAGTCCTTTGGCTCCATCATTGCTCACTAAGTGAAGCTATGAACTGATATCGATATGAATGTGTGTCATATAAGATGGCTCTTAAATCCCATGAATGCTCTAAAATATGATAATATGGCATGGATAGCCAAATGTGTACTAAAAATAAGGCCAATCTTGTCCACTTCGAGAGGTGGATATTAGGCTTGTATGAAAGCCACTTGAAAATTGGGAACTAGGCTTATGTGAAAGCCACTTGATAATGAGGCCAACCACCTAGAGATGGAATAAGGCATGCAACTACTAAGAATGCCCAGGTAATGTACTGAACTTGAAAAGAAAAGAAAGCCAATGTGTGATGTAAATTTCCCCCAATCATTGGTGTCTATAGCATGGATTATGATCTAGAAGTTATATAATTTCCCTCTCTAAAATTGGAAATGAGAGTCATCATGTCGTGCATTATGCCCCCTATATCTAGATTGTCTGAGAAAAATTGTATCGAAACTACTAATTTTGAACTGTACTATTATTGACAAAACTATAACTAAACTTACCTTTCTACCTATTTCTAGAAAATATGGGTTTTTGTTATTTGGATAAGAACACCAAAAATAGGACACCTTGTTATCTAGTACTATATTTCAAGTTTGGTGATCTTATATTTTGTTTATTCTAGTCACTATTCTATAATCATCACTAGGTTTTTGGTTTATCCTACATGTTTTGAGTTTTGGTTACTATTTTGAGTGTTTTGAAATTGATCTTTTGACCAGTAGAAGGCTGTGATATCTATGATAAAACCCCTATTTATTTCCCCCTCTTCTAAGGGTAGGATTGAAGACCGTACAATGACTTTATTTAGAAGCAAGATCCATATAAGTGTGTTATATTGAGAAATAAATGATATAAAAATGATAATCAAAAATATGTCTCAAGATATAACATAGTTTGTATTGGAGATTATTAAATCAACAAGGGTATGCCTATATAGATGTAATAATGGAATATACTAAATTGAAGTTTAAAATGTTATATGTTATTTTTTAGTTGTCAAATAGGGATGGGGGATGATGTCCATCATGGCAACCAAGAAAGCAAGATAATGCATGATGTGGATCATGGCATTGTAAATAGTGAGAAGAATATAGCATGCAAGGAAAGAATTAAAAAGCATATAATAATGGCAAAGGGGCCAAGAAAATAAGGGATATGGGCACATGTCACTCAAAATATAAATAAATCATACAAGGAATGTTTAAATGATGACATACACATGTAATTGAAAACATGTAAGGTTGGTACAAGGGCCACAAGCACATATAAGAGTACAAGCAAAGGACATTGGTAAATTTCCTAAGACATACACAAGAATATAATCAAAAGACATTGGAAAATGTCCTAAGGCACACATAAGAGACAAAATAAGAATTGAGAAATGCAATCACATCTAGTTACAAAAATAAAGAAAGGAAAGCATGTAAAATCTAGAAATACTATCACATCTAACTAATCAATGCAAGAAGTGAAAGTATGCAAAACATGAAGTACAAGAATAGATAGATGATAAGAAATACGCAAGTGATATATACTAGTGAGTGTTGATATAATAATGTTTGTAATCTATTAAGTAATTTACATCATCATGATAACTATAATGTGTGTTATAGGAATGACATAACCTGGATGGTGTAGTCATGTAGAAAATGCCTCGGGTGGGTAGATATATCGATGTGTGTCTTGATTCTAGAAGTAGGATGCCCCCTCAATGGGTAGATTGAAGTGATCATGGATCTAGATGTCACTTCACACACTCAAATAAGATAGAGTGAAGCATGGTAATGTACATAAATTGACAAATAATATCATAAAACAACAAATGTAAGTCTAACATGGTAGTAGAAATGTAAAGCATGGATAATTCATGTAATTGAAATGTTTTTGGTATTTGGAGTTTATTTGAATTTTTTTATATTTTGAATGTTTTTGTATTTTGAAAATTTTTATTATTTTTAGTATTTTTGAAATAAGCTATGTACAATCAATCATAAGGAAACTATGTACATGTAAGGCTAAGAAATTATGTACACAAAATTGAAAAGAATCTATGTACTAGTAAGTTGAGAATAAATGATACTAACCAATGAGACTCATGAGAGACTCTCTATCATGGTGTCATGTATCAAGGAGAGGGATCGTGCATGATCATGAAACATGATGGAAGGGCTAAGACTGTGACTCTAAAAGTTGTGTATGCTATAATTTTTTTGAAATCTCTATAGTGAAAACTAATTATGGGGTCCCCGTGTAACTCTAAGAAGTGGATGCAACTATGGGGATCTTAAAGACCGATATGGTAGTAGGAAAAGATCTCTAAAAGTGTGTTCTATGTGTAGTGAAATGAGACCTCAATGATACTACCCTAGGTGTGAATATTTTAGTTAGAACTAGGAATGTTAATATAAGGGGATGTAAGATATCACTCTATGTATATCAACCCCATGGATGCTATATCACTATCTAAATATTGATAACCACTTAAACAAGTATCCATATTAATCTTGTTATGTAGGAATATGCCATGTATCTAATGTTATTTGTAGTACACTAACTATAGTTGTACACATATATTTTATAAGATGTAACCTCAATTGGTGTATAGCTAAAACTATGTGCTATGAAGGAGGCTCATCTATATGCAATCATAGTGGATTGCTACATGAAATAATACCCTGTGGCCTCTATTGTGATGCATAAGACTAAGCAATAGATTGAGATGGAACTATAACTTATGATGGGGTATTGTCTAATCTCAATTATAGTGTGTTGCTACATGAAATAGGTCCCTAAAAAATTGATTGTAATGAATATGTATCTGAAGTGGTACTCTATAATGTGGGTTCATCTAATCTTAACCATCGCAGGTTACCATGTGAAATAGGACCTTAAAAACATAGCTATAGTGAATATCTATATGTGATTTTTTCATCTAATCTTAATTACAGAGGGGTGTTACATGAGATAGGACCCTAAAAACACTGCTATGGTGCCTGTGACTGTGCTAGATATGTATATGAAATTTCAATATAAACTCCATAGAATAAACTACTATATGTAGGTTACTCTTGATGTACTGGTCTCCAAACCCTTTGAGTAGGTGGGAAAGGAGATCTCCTATGAGGTTCTATCTTATAAACCACATTACTCTTATGATGAGTAATTGATGATTCTTATGAAGGAATGTCTTGGGATGACTTAGTCATGAAGGAATGAGGTCTATAGATCCATGATGGAGGAGATATCAGTGTCCCCAATGTGAATGTTATGATGTTGTTATCGACACATCTATTAATGTAATCCTTGAGTCTATAACAATCATTATATATGTGTCCATAGATATGATGATAGTTATACAAGGGTCAATGTGATTGTCTATATAAGAGATGTGGGTCTCGTCGATGAGTAGAAGGCAATGTGATTAACCTCATATCTAGTAGTGCTAATAGTATGACATATGGGCTATCTCTCTTTGAATCAAATTGTAGTGGTACCTTATTATTGTTATTTATAGTGCATATTGTAGGTGGTACTCTAGAAACTAGATTTTTGTTCTTAACTATTGATTTTCTAGTTGTGGTCTCCTATCATGTTTAGGACATAGTGGATGTTATGTGATAGGAGTTGTAGATGGAGGTAATGTTGTGAAATCTAGAGTAAGCTGATCCACTAAATCTACTTCAATCAATCCTAATTTATTCTCTAAGGCTATAAATTTATAGCATAAGTCCCTAAAATAGGACTCTATCTAGTATAATATATGTTATATGAGGGGTTGGCAAAGCCCCTTAATAAAGATATGTTGAATCTCTAGATATGTTGGTTTATAGATCAATCCTAATATGTGAGTCTTGAATCATAACATATAATCACTAACTGGATTTGAATAACTTTGATCTAATGTGGCAAGTTTATCATATGTAACATGAGGGCCCATGTTTTTTATATAATATCTAAGAAATGCCTCATTCAGGTCATTATATGTATGCAAGGAACCAACAGGGAGGATATGAAAGAACCCATTTTGTGCATTACCCACTATTGTTTGTTGGAAAAACTTAAGTAGAATCAAAGGACTCACATGAGATGGTAAAGCCTTCTAAAAGGCTTGAAGGTATATGAATGGATTTCTAGTTACATCAAATTGAGTTAATGATGGTATCTGGAAATGCTTAGGCAATGAAGCTTTGATAAATGTCTTTGGAAGAGGGTTACCATGAAAGTAATTGGCATCCATCCAAGACTTATTAGCCTTATTTTCCAAAATAAGGAGGTGTACTTGGTGTTTTAATTCACCAACTACATCAATTAAATAAATAATCTCCTAGGATGGTATATTAATATCCTAAAGTGGTTCATTTAAACATTGAATTTGATCATTTATTTTAGCCATGGCAATGATATGTCTATAAATTAGATCATAGAGAGGGGGTGTGCTCACTTAAACCTTTATAATCATGGTAACTTGGACTTTAATAGATGGATGTGGGATACCATTTTCTTTGGGTGACGAGTGAGAGCCAAGTGCTACTGTAGTAGGGGGTGGCTTGGAAGATTCATTGGTATCTTTATTATTTAGTGAATCACATTATAATTGAGTAGAGGATGTGATGTTATCATTAACATGTGCATCATTCTAAATAGAATTATGTATAGAAGTAGAATCAATATTTTGTAATGCATTATGTTTGATAGAAGGAGTGAGAGAATAGTTAGAAGCATGAGATGCATTTTCTTCTTCACTATGTGCATAATAATCATCACTATTCCATGAATTATCATAATCAAAGTTGTGTTCATATTAATTCTCATTTTCATATTCATTTGCATGTTCACTAGAATACTCATTATCAATTCCATCATCACTAGGGAGAGGGGTAAGAGAAGATGTTAATTATTTTCTAATAAGCAAAAAACTATCATGTGAAATTGGAATATTATGTGCATCTATATTATCCTTGAATGGAGTGCATGCCTTGATTTCATTTGCAATATGATAAGTAAGTGTAAGAGAGTTATCATTTAAACATTTTTTTGCCATTGTTTGAGATGACAAAGTAGAGCTAAGAAAATGAGATGTATCATTTGAAATATGCATCGGTATTTTTATTCTATTGCATTTATATTGTTGTAATTTGAATAGAGAGAGAGAGAGAGAGAGAGAGAGAGAGAGAGAGAGAGAGAGAGAGAGAGAGAGAGAGAGAGAGAGAGAGAGAAGGTTCAATTGAAAGTAATTTATCACCAATGAGAGGTTTACTTGGAAATTCATGACTATTTTGTTCATTTGATGCATTGTGCCTAAGAGAAAGAGGTTAAAATTACCTTTCCCATTTATCAAAATTATTTTCTTTAGAAGAGGGAAGAAAAGAGATAGGTTTGAGAGAAGAAGATGTATCTACTTTTTATTCACTATCACTTTCATATGTATCATCATATTCCTCATTACAACAATAGTAATTATATTAATTATAAATGAAATATTTTTCCACATTTTTATCTAATGTGCAATTTTGTAAATTTGTCTATTCAGTATCCTAATTATGAGATAAATTTAAAAGTTGATCTATGGGATGAGAGGGAAGAAGTGCCTTAGTAGACATTTTATTTATTTCACCAAAGAGAATATGTAAAATTACTATTAATAAAATAAATGCAAGAATAACTACTAACATAGATATTTTGAAAATATTTTTGAAACTCCAAACAATTTGTAAAAATTTATAAATTTTTATCTAAAAATTGTAAGGAAGGCTTGGGGTTGGAGGACCTAGTTTGGAAATCTAGGTTTTTGGATTGGGGTTTTAGACTTTTTGAAAATTATTGCAATAATTGAAATTCTAAAATAAAATTGAATAAAATAAATGCATAAAAAAATATATTAAAATCATAAATTTGAAATTGAATTTTTGTAAAACATTTTTGAAAGAAAAACCCTAAGGGTACCTAGGGTTTTAAATTTGTTCAAAGTAAGTTGGGTTCACCAAATGATTTAAATTTTTTGGGAATAATGGATTTTTATTCCTATTTTGATTAAATTTATGGACTAAAAATCAATAAATAATATTTCAATAATTACAATCCTAATTTGTATATTTTATTTGTCTTTTGTGGCTTTCTAAAAATAGTAATAAATTAAGAGAATTATAACTTAGTTTAAAATAGGTTGAAATGGCTATTACAGAGTCTAAAATTATCTCTATAGGACTGGTATAGTGTCACAAATCAGAATCTATCTTTCATTTTGTGAAAGGATAAGACCACCAAAAATATAACACCCTAAGGTCGAACACTATTGTCCTCTTCTGATGCTATTGTCCAAACTACTCATAGAGGCCTAATTTTTTTGGGTTCTTTCAACTATTCCTATATGATCCTACCTATCAAATATTGAGTTCTGAATGTCAATGAAACTCTTTATATATATCATTCAATCTTGAAACCCTAGACCTTCACCATGTTTAATAAAACTTGAGAAAGAGGGGGTTTAGTGTATGTAAGATGCACTGAATGTGTATCCACACTAGTTGTGTGGGCATGCTGCCTACACACCAATACTCTAAAGAGGGATCAAGCCATATTTAGTTATCCCACTTGATGTGATTTTTGTAATAGTGTAATGAGGATGAAAAAATTCCAAATTGGGAGTGCTTGAGGTGGTTAGGGACTAGTGTGAGGGTTTGAATATGTTTGCAGTTATGTTGGGTGATTTTATCCAAAGAATAGGAAAGTTTGCCTTAGTAGTTTTCTTATATTCTTGTTTACTTTGTAAGATTTGTCACCTCCTCTGTAAATGAAATTTGAGTGTACTTTTATTGGTAATTGTTGGTCATGGGTTAAATTTATTCACACTAGGACAACATGATGAAGGATAGGAGTCAGATGGAATGACCATTTTGACTCAAAATTTGATTGAATAGGAGTACCAAAAATATGACACCTTAGGGTCCAACAATATATTCTAGGTATGGTGCTCCTATATTATAGGCTCAGGACTTAGGGGATATAATTAGCCTTGGAAATAGAGTCTTTTGAGATAGAATGACAATCTAGAAGGTTATAGATTACTGCTAATAAGAAAAAAGGTGTCTAAAAGGATCATGAGAGTATACAATAAGGACCTATGGATTGGGTGTCACAAGCCACATTGAAGCTACTAATTTTGACATTTTATATAACTACAGTAATAGATAATAGAAGGATTAGATTAATTTATGAATATATGCTATAATATGGAGTTGTAGCTTCATAAAAGGATCTAATAGGTTTGTATCATCAGATAAACTGAGTTAGTGATTAGATTTGAGAGTAAGCACTTCCTTAGAGTTGAAGCTCTTAAATCAAGGGAGTAGTGTTTCCGTAGGGTTGGTTATCTTCATTGTGTAACCATTGAGGTTTTAACTATGAGGCTAGATTAGAACAATATATTCTAGTAGGTATTCTCACCATGGTTTTTCAAAATAAGTTTTCCTCATATACATCTAGTGTCATGTGTATTTATGTGTCTGTGATCTTTGTATATTTGATTTAATCAACATATATATTTTAGTTCTATTTAAAATTATGTAAAGGACTAGTTTTAGTTGATATATTGATTCACCCCCTCTCAGTATCTAGTTGTGTTCCAACAATTGGTATTAGAGCCTTGGTTCCTTAAAAGAATATTAATTATCTCAAGTAGATCTTGTAATGTTGAACACAAATGGCTATTTAAGAAGGATATTCATCAAATAAATCACCTCTCTTTAATGGATAAAAATATGCATTTTGGAGCATAAGAATGGAAGCTTATTTATCCTCATTAGGGTTTGATGTATAGATGTTTGTAGTAAATGGATATACAACCCCTACTAAAACTCCTACTAATCGATTTACCAAGAGGGCATATGAGAGAAATGCTAAGGAAAATAATGTTTTTATTTATGGATTATCAAACTCAAAGTTTGTCAAAGTGATGTATTGTTAAAATGCATAAGATACCTATAACAAACTAAATAGAATCTATGAAGGAGATGACAAGGTAAAGCAGGCTAAGATAAAAACTTACAAAGGTAAGTTTGAGATCGTTAAAATGAATGAAGAGAAGAAGATTGTAGACTACTTCCTTAGGGTAAATGAGATATTCAATACAATCAGAGGTCTTAGAAAATAAATACAAGAATTAATCATTGTCAAAAATGTTCTAAGATCTTTGCCATCAATATATGATTCTAAAATATCTATAATATAGGAAGCAAGAGATCTAGATAAGATCACTATTGATGAGTTTCATGGAACTTTCACAGCCTATGAGATGAGAATGGGAGAGATAGATACCTTCAAGATAGAATTTGCACTCAAAGTATCCAAACTAGTGAAGGCAAAAGCATCTACATTTGGATGTGAGGAGACCGATGAATAAGAAGATAAATATATCATAAGATTAAAGAGAGGATATGGAAAGTATAGAGATAAGTTACCCTTTAAATTATTTAACTATGGCAAAGTAAGACATTTTTCTACTAAATGCCCTCACAATAAAATAGATAACTCTAAACAAGTAGAGAGTAATAAAAAGGTGAAACGCTACTATCCTAAGAAGAATAACTTCTTTAAAAAAAAAGAAAGGTTTATACACAAAAGAAGATAGTGATCCAATGGATGATAATGTTAGTTCTGTTCATGATCATGATTGTGATTTTGTGGTTGAGGAAAAAGAATTCATATTCATGATAATAGAATCAGCTTCTATGGATCAAAAAAAATTTGAAGACTCAGAAGAAGAATAAGAAGGATAAGTGGATCTAGAGTGTGAGATCATCTATGTTTTAGAGTAAATTGATAAGCTAAAAAGAGAGAACTCAAATTATAAGAAGCTTAGACAAAAGGAAATTGAGAAAATGTCCAAAAGTCTTGAGAAATTTGAGCAGATGATAGTGAGCCTAAATACAAAAATTAAAGAGGCTAAAAGAATAGAATATGTAGTCAAACTTAAACTACAATATAAATCTAATGAGTGCATGAAGTTAGAAGTATAGATAGTGGCTTTGAGAAAATATTTTGAAAAATCAAAAGGTTAACTAGATAAAAATCAAAAGTTGCTAGGAGGACCAGACATTCTTGATGAATTGATCAACTCTCAAAATCCTTCAAAAGAGAGATCGAGTGTTGCTTCTAAAGAGGGAAAACGTTACAAAACTAGTACATCTATGAACCTATATGAAAACTTCAAAGTAGAAGGAAAATATAGAGCAAAGAAATAAAAATCTTGAAAGGATATAAAGACACACTTAAACATAGCTGATGTGAATAAAATTTAAGGAGAAAAGAAGCTTGAAGATAAGAAGAAGATAAAGGTAGCTGATACAGATGGATACACAAAATTAAGACTTGAAGAAGCTAGATTTTATAAGATCTCCTCTTTTTACACAAAAAAATGTTATGACTAGGTATTCCTCATCTTTTTATGGTTATTGTTATACTTATAATTAGGTTGTTCATAGGTCTATTGATTTTAGAATTTTACCTAAAAGGAGAAAAAAAACTAAGTAGAAACTCATTTAATCCTTTGTTAGATACAAATTTAATATGCTATAATTAAAATAAATTTGGTCACATAGATAAACAATATAGAACTAGCCTTGCAAGAACCAAATTACACAATGTAAAGAAAAGCATGCCTCCCAATGTGAACAAAAGTTCACACGTTTCTGAAAATAAGCCAAATAAGAAACCCAAGGATGTGTGGAGATTGAAAAATCAATCCATGATTTCTCAAACTACACTCCATGCCAAGGAGTATAATTTGTGGGTTATATATAGTGGTTGGTCAAAGCATATGATTGGTGAAAAAAACAAGTTCATCAAATTGTGCAAATGTAAGGAAAGGTTTGTCATTTTGGGAGAAAACACTATAGTAAAGATCAAAGTTAAAGGAACCTTGAACATAGATGTAAAACTACCTACACATGATGTCCTTTATGTTGAAGGATTGAAACATAATTTGCTAAGTGTCAGCCAAATGTGTGACAATGGATATAAGGTCATGTTTGATGCAGAAAATTGCAAGTTAAATAGATCTAGAAGACTAGTTATGGAAGGGAAAAGGATGGAAAAAAACATCTATAATCTTATTGAAGTGAATGGTAATAGCTTATTGATAGGAAAGAGTGAGGATATTTGGTTATGGCATAAAATAATGGGTCATTTTAAATTTCAAATAATAGATTATGCAACTACAAATCCTTTAGAGTTAGTTCATACTAATCTTTGTGGTCCTACTAAGACAATAAGATCTCAAGGAGAGAGATACTTCATGTTCTTTGCAGATGATTAATCAAGAGTGACATGGGTAACCTTTATTAAGGACAAGTCTTAGGCATTTCAAAGATTCAAGATCTTTAGATCCATGGTGTAAAATGAGATTTGATGAAAAATCAAAAGCTTAAAATATAATAAAGGTGGATAATTTACCTTAAATGAGTTTATTGAGTGTTGTGAAAAGCATGGGATCAAAATGATTTACTCTATAACAAGGACTCCATAGCAAAATGGAGTTTTTGATAGAAAGAATAAGACAATCAAGGAGATGGCTAGAATAATGCTAAAAGAAGCCAAGTTACTTGATGGATACTGGAGAGAAGTAGTCCAAACAATAGTATACATCTTGGATAGAGTTAAACTAAGGGTAAACAAGGACAAAAATCCCTATTAACTATGATAAGGAAAGCCTACCTCTGTTAAGTAATTTATAGTGTTTGGAACCAAGTGCTACATCAAAAGAAAAGAGGAAAAATTGGGAAGCTTTGAATCAAGATTTGATGAAGGAATATTTCTTAGTTATTCCACTAAAATAAAATCCTAAGTATGTTACAATAAAATGATACACAAGATTGTATATAACATCAATGTCAAGGTTGAAGAAAGATTGAAACATGTTGAACTTGACAAGGAAATCAATATTGAAGAATTAGATCTTGAAGAAGAATTAAATAATGAAGAGGTTGAGGAAATGAATAAAAAAAGACCTCCAAGATTTGTTCAAAAGGATCATCCTAAAGATTAGATAATTGGTAATAAGAATGAAGGAATTTAGATGAGGAGAAGAGATAAAATGAACAAGGAGCAAGTAAGTTTTGATCTAATGCCTGAAATTGAGCCTAAGAGCTATATTGAAGTCATCAAGGATGAAAATTGGCTATAAGCCATGGAAGAAGAACTGAGCCAAATTTAAAATAACAAAACTTGGCAATTAGTCCCAAGACCTTCAAACAAAAATGTGATAGGTAAAAAATGGGTCTATAAAAATAAGCTCAATGAGGATGGAGCTATTATAAGGAATAAAGCAAGATTGTTATTCAAGGGATATGCATAAGTTGAGGTCATAGATTGTGAGGAAACATTTTCTCTAGTTTCTATATTGGAAGATATAAGATTGTTCTAGCATACTCAAGTAAAATAAATTCAAAGTCTATCAAATGGATGTTAAGTTAGCTTTCTTGAATGGAAACCTAGAAGAGGAAGTCTACATAGAAAAACTAAAGTTTTTAAGTTGTTAAAAAAATAATATTATATATGAAGACTAAAGAAAGCACTATATGGTCTCAAATAGGAACCTAGGGCATGATATTCAAGATTGGACTAGTACCTATAATAATAAGTTTTCAATAAAGGATGTGTAGACATCAATTTGTACTTCAAATCAGAAGGTGAGCACATGCTGATTATTGTTATTTATGTAGATGACATCATCTTTGGTGGTAACAATAACAAAATGTGCAAAGAATATGCTACACAAATGCAAAGTGAGTTTGATATGTCTACACTTAGACAAATTTATTTCTTCCTTGGTCTACAAAAAACACAAACTGATGAAGGGATATTCATATCCCAAACCAAGTATGCAAAGGAAATTCTCAATAAATTTGGAATAGAGGATAGTAAACTAGTTAGTACTCCCATGATAACTAGATGAAATTTGAGCAAAGAGGATGAGTTCCTTGATGTAAATTAGATAATGTATAAATAAATAATAGGTGTCTTACTATACCTAACTACATCAAGACCATATATCATGAAATTAGTTTTCATGGTTACGAGATTTCAAACTACTCCCAAAGAATCACATATCAATATAATGAAAAGGATCTTTAGATACATCAAGAGCACAATTGACTATGGCCTATGGTATCCTACAAGTGAGGATTTCACTTTGACATCTTATATATATTTTTATTGGGAAGGAAGTTTGGATGGTAGAATAATAATTTGTGGTGGCACATTCTTCCTTGGAAATAAACTTATTTCATGTATGAGAAAAAATCAAGAGTCGGTTACTCTTTTTACAACATAAGTAGAGTATTTTACAATAGTGGCATGTTACACTCAAGTATTGTGAATGAAGAAAAAGATTAAAGACATCAAGGTAGAGTATAAATCACCTATCTCTATTATTTGTGAAAAATCAAGTGCTATTAACATATCATAGAATCTAGTGATCCATTTTAGAACCAAACACATGTCAATCAAGTATCACTTCTTAAGAGAGAGTTTTGTAGATCAAGAGGTTGTAATGGACTATATGCCAACTCAGGATCAAATTTTAGACATATTCACCAGACCTTTTTGCAAGGAAAAATTTGAGTATTTGAGTTATAAGTTGGGAGTGGTGGCTCCTACATCACATCACTAGATCCTAGTAATAAGGCATGAGTCCAAGGGAAATATCATAAAAGCTTTGTTAATCCCTAGAAGAAGAGAGAAGAGGTAACTCAAGTATATATACTTATGCATAGTTCTAATGAGTTGATGGTTATATAATCTTAAATAAACTCCTTTATTTGATAAAAGGGGATAAAAATTGGAATAAATAGCCAAAAATCATCCCTTTGTCATTAATGACAAAGGGGTAGAAAACTATCAAATGCTCTCTACAAAAGTTTGGAGAAATAGAGAAAATTTCCAAGTTGAGTATTAGGAAAATTTGTCATTGCGTAAGGGAGAGGAAGTTTGGTATGAATAGCTTCTATTTATACCTATCAGAATCCAATGCAAGCAATGCCAGATAAGGAACAAAATATTAGAATATCAGAGCATTTAGTTTGCCATCACTGATAAAAGGAGAGATTGTTAGAAATATGATTTTCATTGATGTGAAAAGGGAAACTATGAGCATGTCATTGGTGTTCAAGATTGAATATGGTGATTAGAAGATATGCAAAGGATCCTATCAAATCTCAAGGATGATTAGAGTGTTTATGTGCATGAGTGGAATTGATTCAATTCTTCATATTGATCATATAGACATTTTTTATCTATGACAAAAAAAGTTGAGAATGAATTTTGATGACATCAGCTTGCCACATGTGAACAAGTCTAGGGGAGATGGTCATATGGTTTTGATCATATTTGTTCCTAGATTTTATGCACTAGATTTAAAGTCATGCCTACATTTTAGTATAAGATATGGGGATGCAAAGCGAGCTACTCAGACAAAAATCACTAAGTTTCTATACTTAGCCAAATTTGCAATAGGTTTAAGTATTACCATGTAAGCATATTAATGAAATCACTATTCACACATATGGACGTATAAGGATAAAATGATCATATGGGTTTGTTCATTATTATGCCTAATTTTTATGCACTAAATAATAGGTAATCTAACTAAGTGCAACAAGAGTTATGAAAGGACAAAGTTGGCCTTCCAGGCAAGTTCAAGGCATAACTATCTCTATGACATAATGATCTGAGTGAGAGTATTAATGGTGTTATATCTCACATGCATGAATTTTTAGGAAGAAATTAATATATGGGTTTGTTCACTTTCATGCCTAGTTTATATGGTCTAAATTTTAGACTAGGCAGTTGAGTAAATCAAAAGATATGATGGTGCAAAGTTATCCTTCTAGGCATAATTATGATGGTCCCCATACTTGGACAAATTTTCTCAAGGTAAATTTTGAGCAAGTCTCAAAGAGATCAATGGAAAAAGTTGGCTCTAAGATGCCATGATGAAATGAGATGAAGATAGTGGTTGAAGTTTAAAGCTTGATCAATGGCTATCGCTTAAATGTACGTTGAAGATCCAATGAAGCATATAAAATTAAATTTGTTAAAGGGACCTTCACTAGTGATAAGTGTCACACTCATGAAGCTTGAACAATAAACCTATGGTTTGTTTCAAATTCAGATCATTAATGAACAATGTGAGGATGCCAAGTGTCTTAATAGTAGGAACTGACAATAATGTAGAGAAGGTATGTGTTAATGCTAAGTGTCACATTATTAAGAGATAATTAGAGATAATGATCGAGATTATCATAAGATCTAATGGTGAGAAGATGATCATGAAAAGGAGATCAAATGTAGTGAGTGAACTCAAATGGGATAAAATGATTAAGGTTTATTGACATAGTGGTGAGTTTAATATTGAGCAAGTCTAAGAATATCGATGGACCATAAGCAATCAAAAGACTCAAGAAGTAATGATATGGAAAGAAGAGCTTAATGTTTAATGTCAAGATAAAAGTAAATACCATGCTAGTTTGGAGATCCAATGGCTCATGGGAGCTCAGATCAGGAAGATCAATGGATTCATTTTAAATTTGATAAAGCTAAAGTTTGGAAGCATACAAGGATCTAATGGAGAATGTGAACCTGTTAAAGATCAATCAAATGAATGCACTTTAAAGTTGAGCTATTTGAATAAAGACCATCAGATCATAGTTCCCAATGCAATATCAATGATCAATATTTAAAGATATGTCCAATCTAATGATCAAATGCAAGAAAATGTAAGAACATGTAGTAATTTCATGAATCATAATACAGATAATGAGATTGATTGATGTAGATGATAAAATTTATGTAAATGTGCATGTGCATCAAAAATAGAGTGTAGCAAATGCTAAAAATAGTAAAACACCAAGAATCATAGTGATGGGTTTGATTTCAAGACGTGAGAAACTTACAATTCAAGTAAAAATTAACTAAGTCTAAAATAGAGTGTGATGTGTTATAGTCTGAGTGTGAACACATAGAAGATACGAAGACCTATATCAAATGCTATATATATATATATATAAATATATATATATATATATATATATATATATATATATATATATATATATATATATATATATATATATATATATATATATATAATACAGTAAAGGCTACTGGAGCTATTGTTATTGAGCAAAGTCAAATAGAGAGATAGAGGTAGAGAGAACAAATTTAATGAAGTGTGTCAAATATATATATATATATATATAGACATAGAAGCAAAGAAGTAGAGTGGAAAAGAAGAGAGATAAAGTCTAAATAATGAATAGTTACATATTAAACTTGTAATGAGAGATGAAGTCCAGAGCATGAATAGTTACATATCAAACCTATAATAGAGAATTGAAAGATTGGATTCATTTAAATCTATGCTATAATCTAGAGTTATAGATCCATATAAGAGTATGGTAGGTTGGTACCATTAGATAAACTGAGATGGTGCCTAGATTAGGGAGTGGGTGATTCCTTATATTTGAAGCTCTTAAATCAAAGGATTTGTGTGTCCTTAGGGTTGGTTCCCTTAAATGTGTAACCAATAAGGTTTTGACTTTGAGGATAGATTACAACAAAATATTCTAGTAGTTATTCTCACCATGGTTTTCCACAATGGGTTTTTCATGTATATATCTAGTGTCATGTGTATTTATGTGTGTGTGATCTCTATATATTTGATTTGATCAGCATATATCTTTTAATTTACTTTAAAAGTATTTAAAGGACTAGTTTTAGTTGATATAATGATTTAACCCCCCCCCTTCTTAGTATCTAGTTGTGTTCTAACAAAGATATGATGGAGGAATATTTCCACTCATCTTTGCTAAATACTTGTGTTTCTCTCATTTTTTTTTCTTTTCTCACTTTTTTTATTGAAAATAAAGAAACTAGGAATGAAGGGTGTGGAAGAATACATGTTAAAGTGCATGCATTGAATCTAGATGATTATTTATAACTCTTCTTTGGTTAGGTAATAATACTTACAAATAATAAAACACTACCACAAAAACTTGTTTGTTAGACAAGTAGTTAGGTGGATTGCCTAGTCTGAGCTAGATCCTAGAAGTCAAAGCTTTTTAGGAGGTTGTCAATCCATCTTATTCAAAACACTTAAGTTGGAAGGATAGAATAAGTAGATTTTTCATAAAAATAACAAATAAATGATACTAAAATAACAAATAACTAAATTTTACTTAATAAAGTTAAATGTTTTGCAAAATATGACTAAATGAATGCAATAGTTTAATTAATACTACTGCTGAAAATTGGTAAAGATTATGGTTTTAGTTTGGTAGAGTGGTGAGGGTCAAAAGGATTTTTTTGTTGGTTTGGGTAGATGCTCAAGGCTACAAGTATACAAAGGGATGAATATATAAATGAGGCAAATAAGTAAATATGGTAAAGGAAAAAGAAAGGTAAAGATGGCAAAGAGGGGAAAAAGGTAAATGAGGTAAAGAGGTGCATGGGATAAAGGGGGAAAATGAAATGGAAATAGCCAAAGTGATTAAATGGGATGAATGGGATAAAGAGGAAGAGTTTAAGGGCTCAAGAGTATGGAGGTTAAGAAAAGAGAAGGCCAAAGGGAAATAAATAAAGAACTAAAATTACAAAACAAAGTAAATTACCTCAATGTTGTTGAAGTGGCTTGAAGATGTTGATGATGGTTGAATGTTAATGAAACTTGAAGAAATTTCAGTAGATCTTAGTTTCTTTGATATTTTTTCATCCAATATGATTACCTCCAAGATGATGACCTCCTCCAAATAAACCTACAGCAATATGCTAAGAAAAAAAGACTAACTTGCCACTTCACCTTGGGTGAAGGAGAGGGGGCTATTTATAACATTTAAATTTGAAGAAACATGCCAAAATATAGGAATAGTGAAGAAATTCAAATTTCTCCAAGTGGGCTCATAATTTATTTAGGGTGAGGTGAGTGAGGATTCCCATGTGGGTTGGTGAGTCTCCAAGTTTGAATGGAAATAATGCACATGGGTTTGAACGAGGCTTAAAGACTTCTCCCCATCCTTTCTTGATTTCACACAAGAACTTAAATGGGTGGCACACCAAATGTGGCTCCATTTTCCATGTGGGGGATGAAAATTATAAGGTGAAGTTGGTGGGGATTCCCATGTGGGTTGGAAAGTCTCCCATTTGGGTTGGTGAGCCTCCATTTGGGCTAAAAGGTCAAAAATGGGTGCCCTTTATCTTTCCCAAAGTCTTAAAGAGGTAGGTATCTCTTTTTGAAGTCTAATTTCACATGGGAAGACAAAATGCATGCTGAATAATGACCCCTTAAGGGTAAATTCATCACATTTCAAGGGGGGCTTATTATGCTGGAATGAGGTCATCAAGTACTTTGGGAAGGGTCCTAGGTTATGTATGATGTCCCAAATAAATACACATCACTTATAAGCCATGTCACTTGCCATATCACCTCCAAATCATATGCCATGCCATCATGAATAGTGATAGTGGGTCCCATAGTGAATAGTGAAGGTGAATAGTACTTTCAAATAGTGATTTTGAATGATATTTTTGACTAGGAGAATAGTGATTTAATTGGGTTACAAGGGTTTTAAGAAGGTTTAAGAATTTTTAGGGGGTCTTGAGGCATTTAATCATCAAAAACTATAAATGTGTAGTTTTTTGGTGTCTATATTTTACCCCTTTTTATTATGCAACTTTGAATTAAAAAGATGCAAAACAAAAATATATCACTTGTTTGAAGGTTAGGATGACACATGTATGGTAGGAAGGTGTTCCCCCTCAAATTGAGATTTTATGGGGAAAGGTTGAATTGGGTGTGGGTTTGATAAGAAGTTGATGGGGAGGGACTACATGGTACCATAAGGTAGCTGGATATGTGAAATGCCAATGGGTTCAAAAAATATGACTAATCATAATAGTAAAGATTATGTAGAGACTAAAGGTGCCAATGTTGATAATAAAAAGGTTGGGTTCTAAGATAAATGACATGCTAATCGGTCCCCAACATTGGTCATAGCTGATCGGGTTAGTCTTATTAAGGTTCCTAGATAGGGTCAGTGTTGACTCAGGTATCCAGGGTAGGAAGTGCTCCTAAAAAAACACAAATGGTCTAGTTTTTCATGAGGTGGTAAAAACATTTAAAAGTTTAACATGGCAAGGCTCGTCATTATGGTCAAAATTTATTGCAAAAACCACCATTGTTCTGGGTCAAAAGTAATCGATGTCAAGGTGGATGTGGAAAAAGCATGGGTAGATTGGGTATGGGTTAGAAGGGGATGATTGAGTTGACTCTAGATGCATGTGGAAAGTGGATGATACCTACATATTTCTATGTATAGTAATCCAAAAAGAATATCAAGTCAAAAGTAGTTATTTTGAGGTGAAGGGTGTTGGTTAACTTGGTTGTCCCAATTAGATATCAAATAGTTTTTTATGGGTGTGGTAGAAATGGTGGATGAGGTTAGCTAGGATGAAATTAGATGATTATGTCAACTATCTATAGTCATAGATAATCAGGTTGAAGCGTGAATTTTATACCACCATCATAAAGAAAAGGAAATATAGAAATATGCAGTACTAGGATTTGGAAAATTTGGAACTACTTAAATTGTTATAGTGATCTGATGGGTTATTTCATTACCATCCAAATAAGCCAAAATTGTGTACATTCTACAAAAATTTCATTAATAGGCTATATAATGTTATTATTCAATGGTTCAGGGAAGCAAAGTAGTAGAGTGGGTAAATGAGAAGTGGTGAAGATTTAAACCCTTGACCTTTGAGTCAGTGGGGCCCCAAAATAAGTAAGCATTGAGTTTTTGAGGGAATTAAAAGAAAGACATAAAGGGGTTTTGGAATATGGAATGAGGTGAATAATAGTATTAATTAAATGAGGGAATAGGTTGTGGATTGTGGTTAAAGAGTAGGGCTATTGTAAGGTGTAAAAAGATGTCGTCTAAAAGTAAGAATCAAGGGAAATTATTTGTTAGAAGGTTAGGGTATGTGAGTGGGTGTAGCTATCATCCCCATATGGGTATCCCAAATCTTCCATTTGAAGGTGGTTTTATTTTTTATTCTAACATCTTCAAAGTTTAGAGTAAAAGGGGTTTAAAATAGGCAAGATGAGAAGAGGTGGGGAAGGGATTTTCATCTTGATGGATGAATGATACTTAGTTTTGATAGTTGGTCATATGAGCCCATGGTCTTGGCCAATTGTGTTATAAAGCTATAGGATTGGTCTATATCTCATAGTAAATCAAAATTGAGTGAAAGACCTTAAAGGCCATAGCATGCTCAAAATGGGTAGAAGGTCAAAGAGGAAAAAGGTGATAGGGAAGGTGAAGGGAGCAGTTGGAGGGGGACAAAAAAAGAGTCTAAGCACAACATATAGAGGCATTAAAGGAAGAAAAGGATGCTCCTAAAGTAAGTAACCTGACTAGATTTCATGCATTAAGGAAAGTGTGTGGAGGATATAGTAGATAAGGAGATATACATAGAAGCAGTACAATTGGTGACCATACTCTAAAAAGGTAGAGGTGAAACTAGAGAACATAAGGGAGATTCAACAAGGGATGAGGTAAAGGTGGACCCAAATATGGATAAAGAGAAAAAAAATGAGGTCATAGATAAATATGAAGGTGGAGAAGGATGGAAGAAGCTAGGCATGGTCATATAGGTTGGGAAGAGCAAGGAAGGGTATCAAGGGAGATGAAAAAAATGAAATGAAATGAATTAAAGAGAAGAAAAATAAAAGGTAGAATATTAGGGGTGAGATATGCACTAAATAATGACAGATTGGAGAATTGAAAAGGATGGGGAGAGAAGTGTAATAATCATGAAGGGTAAAGGGAGAATGAGGGATATGGGTGGCCATGAAAGGTTTGAAAACAAGTCTAAAAAAGACAAAAGACAAAAGAGTTTTGTGATGAAAATGAAAAATAAGGAAATAAATGGAAGAAAAGGAAACATGAGGTGAAAAGGAGTGAAATGAGGACATAAAGAGGATGATGGGAGAGGGAAGAAGCAGGTGGTATCTTGACCTAGTAAGCATGGGTGATGATATATAAGGAGAGGAATAATGAAGCAAAGAAGATGGTGGTTTTGGAGATGAGAATGGGATGGAATATGGGAAAGGTTTGAGGGATGAGGGGAAGCAAAGGATGGGTGGACAAGAAGGTGAAGAGAAAAGGTAGGTGTTAATAAACTTATTAGAAGAGATTGACAAGCTGAAGCGGTGATTAGAAGGGATTGACAAGGTGAAAAATGGTGAGGTGGTGAAGAAATAGGGGAACATAATGGAAGGGCATGAGATGAAAATAAGGGATGAAGATCAGGGATTCTAAGAAGAAAAAGGAAGAATTCAAGCAGGGATATAAAGCATGGATACTCACACAAATGAAAAAGTGAGTACCAAGAGGAATACGAAAGGCAAAAGGTAGGAACTAATAAGATGAAAAGGGAAATTATAGAAGGCTTCTCAAAGGATAAAGGCCTAGTTAAAATCTAGTTGTGGAGGAAAAAAGAAGACAAAAAGGATGAAAGGATGGAAAAAAAGAAAGAAAGAAGAACGGAAAATGGGAAGGGTGGGAAGAGTGGTAGAATGACAGAGAGTGGTGGTACATGTAAAAAAAAATGTAGAAATAGAAGAAACAAAAATCCTGTAATATGTAAAATATGATGTGGAATGGGTGAGAAAAAGAAGTGATAAAGAGGGTATGACAAATAGTCAAGGGTGAGGGGAGATGATGAATACAAATAATGAAGTTGAAGAGGATAAATGGAAAGGTTGGTAAGACGTTTAAAGAGATTAAAAAAAGTAAAAATGTGGGTGAGGAAGTGAGCTATGAAGCATGCACAAGGAAAGATAACAGGGAGGCCAATGAAGTAGAGTAGGAGGTGGCTTTATAGGAATCAAGAGGTACCAAAGGGGAAGGTTGTCAACCCTTGTGTTAAAAGATATTTACAAGCTATAAAAGTGATTAAAAGATATTGAAAAGCTAAAGAGATGGAGGTGATGAGGATATAGGTAGATAAGTGGAGGAAGAGATTTTAGGTGAGAAGGGAAAATAATGTAAAGGATGTGGCTGAGCTGACTCAGTAATTGAGCACTACCTACATAGTCTGAAAAGACCTCAGGCTAATGTATTTCTCCCAAAAATGGGGGAAAAACTTAAGAGGAAGTATTATATGGTGTTAAAACATAAAGATACTTAAGAAACAATTCAAATCTTCCTTGATGAAGGATGCCCTAAGCAAGAGGGTGTTGTTAGCAATGGAAATGAGTGAGATTAAAAAGGGGATGTGAATTAGTTATTAGTGGTTGAGTTTCCATAAGAAGTAGATAAATGCCTAAATAGTCTATAGACATCAGACCAATGTAGTTCAAAAAGGTTTGGATGAGTGGTGTTCAAATTGGTTTCCCCAATTTGATAAACCACATAGGCTAGTCTGGGCTGAGGGAGAAGGTTTGGTAAAATAACAATTTTGGGTTTTGGTGAAGGTGTTGATGAAAGTGAATGGAGTAGGTTGGTAAATAGTTACCATAATGATCCCACATTTAGTAGGATGAGAGATACATATGGGCAAGGTAGTATAAATTAGAAGGGAACACAATGATAAGTACCATAAATAATCTTCAATGGAGCTAATCAAAAGAAGAGGTGCTTTTGTGAGGAGGTTGAATATTCTAAAATTGTGTGAGGGTAAGAGTTTAGAGATAGTTTAGAGCTTATTTTTATGATTTGGGGGTCTATTTGGATATGCAGAGTCACTATGGCCAAGGTTCACCACCACTACGAGCCAAGTTTTAAGGGCAATAACAAAGTGATGACCTACAAAGAATTTATTTGATGGTCAAGGAGATTTTACAAGTAAGGAAGTTAGTATCATGGTGAGAGACAGAGGATGGACCTTACCTAACCTGAGAGCTACATGGGTAGGCTAGATAAATAGTGGCCATATCTCCATCTTGTGCCTTATTTGCTTAGAACTGGAGACATGGGGTCCCATTTAGAAGAGGCCCTGGTATCAAGGAGCTATGCGGTTTAGGATATTAGTGATACAATTGGATCATATATGCATTCCCTTACCATGGATGGACTCTCAGTTGGTACAAAAGAAAAGAGTTCCATGTTCGAGCAGACATTGCTAATGGTTGGGGTCTGATGTTTAGAGCTTGTGGTAATGGGCTAGTAGGAATAGGAGGGTAATGTGTTGGATATTGTTGGTTGAATGTTATTATGATTAAGGTTGTGTGGATAATTATGAATTTTATGGTTATGGTTATGGTTGTTGTAATCTCACTTAATGTAAAATAAATGACCATTGTTATTGCAATGTTGGATGGTACAAGTTAGGGTGAAAACATCAACAATGCACATTAAGATAAGAATAGGGACTAATGCTTTATTTTTGACAAGGGATAAAAATAGACCCAAAGTGAGATCAGATTAATGAATATAAGCCATTAAAAATTTATGCATGAGTAGTTGTTAGTTGATAAAAAAAGTTTTCAAGATCATAGGGTTTCAAGTAAGCTCTAAATCCCTTGATTTGTAAATAGTCAAAAGGGAAGATGGATGATAGGTAGTGTGAAAGGTAATATGTGATATGTATGATAACCTCATGTGAATTAGTTTTCCCCTTATATAGGTGGCATAAGAATGGTAATAGACAAGACCATGTCATATGCTAGATGTAGACTGATCAATGTAGGAAGTCTACATGTGAAAGCCGATTGTGGCTATAGAATTGTTTATGGTTGTGGGTATTTTTATTTATTATTATATATGGGAAGCTGATCGATGTGGGAATCTTTCATGAAATTTATCTAATTTTGATAAAAATAACTAAACCATCCTTCAAGGGATTGGTCTAAGCTTATTGTCTTTCTTTTAATGTTCTTGATAGCTATCCTTCAAGGGAGCATTCTACCTTACATGTGGCAATTTTTATTTTATTTTTGGGCAACTATCCTTCAAGGGAGTAGTTTTCAATGATTTAAGATATTTACCCAATTATTTTTTGTAAGATGAAATTTGTTTAGACATGGACCAATCTAATTAAGTTCAGAGGTTTACCTTTATGAAGGAAAAATATTACACAAGAAGGTTAATTATATGTGAAAGGGTGTGGTTTTGAGAGACAATGACCATGGGATTCCATCTTGTTAGAGATGAAAAGTATCCATGAGAACCATGCTATGGGTAGAGTCATGGTACCCATATTGAGGATTAGGCCATGACTTTGACGGTTAATCACATGGTTCTATGTTGTAATCAATTGTCCTCAAAAGGGGAAGAGGAAGGATGTGAAGGTTAAAATATCATAATCAAGGGATGAGCTTAAGTTAGACAAATAGGTGAGATTGATCCTTCATTAACATAAAAATGGATGCATATATGAAGTGTTGAGAGGCTCAGGTTCTATTTTACCTTTGAGAGAGGACAAATGATATGCTCCTGATCCATACTTATGGGTGATGATATAGGATCCTAGCCAATTGAAAGTAAAATTGTCTCATTTACTCTTCTTCATGTTGGTCACATGTCAGTTTTCTTTTAGGATGAGTTATTCAATATTAAATTCCCATTGTTTGAGTTAAGGTTGTTTATGATTGATGGAGAAGGATAATATCTAATGGTTTGATGGGAGAATTTGAATCCCAAATAATTCAAGAGGTGTCCAAATGGGTTTCCCCAATTTGATATACCACTTGGTTCATGTTGGGTTGATGGATAGGTTTGGTTGATAGGTTGAGGAAAAAAAAAGCCAAGGGTTAGTTTATTTAATGGTTAAGGTATGGTTGAAGTTAATAAATGGTTAAAGCTTTATTGAAAGAAAGTTCCCCTAGCTTAATCTTTGCATGGGTGGGAAAAAGATCCCAAAGTGAAGGTGTTTGTGGTTGGGTTTAGTTAGAATATTGAGGGTTTGAGGGTATTTCCATGGAATGGACATTTTAGCCTTTCCCTTATCCTTTTATTGGACCTAATAGTGGGTAACCCTATAGATGGTTTGGATAAAAGGAAGTGTTGGTTTATCTTATTGATTCAGTTCCTCCTTACTCATAGGTGAAAATGGGAAATAGACAAGAATTGGGTAGATTTGGTTGATGGTTGGGTTGGTAATAGGCTCAATGGAGGTTCATTTGATAACATATTATCCTTGTCATAAAGCCTATGGATAATGGTTTTAAGATCCTTGCAATGTTTTGTATCATGGCTAAGTATCATATGGTAAGAGCACACATGGTGGTCATTATACCATGTCTATTTTGGGCATGAAGGGTTGAAAGTTTTGATAGGGTCAAAAGGTTTGATAGGTGGTAAGGTTAAGGAAGAGGTTTTAAATAAATTTTGTAAAATGGTTGAATCGGATTCATGCAAAGGTGTTGGAGGTGATAGGTTTCTAGTTTTGGGAGCCTTCATAAAATTACTTTTTACTATAGAAGTAATGGGTCGTGGGGTAGTTTTGTTTTGTCGGTTAGGATAAGATGGCTTGGTTAATGGAGGTTCATCTGATAACATATTATCTTCATATAATTTGTGGATGAGTGCTTGGAGATATTTACAATACTTTGTGTCATGTTAAGTTGTCTTATGGTATGCAAAGACTAAGTAGCATTAAACCATTTTGGTTGAGGACATGAAGGGTCAAAAGTTTTGATAGGTTGGAAAATTTTGAGAGGTGGTAAGGTTAAGGAGGAGGTTTTCAATAAACTTTGTAAATTTTTTGAATAGGATTAAAGTAAAGGCATTAGGGGTGATGGATTTTTGGGCTTTAGAGTGGGAGCCTTCTTAGGAGTAGGCTTTACCCTGGAAGTTGTTAGTTTTGGAATGGTTTTAGTAGATTGGTTAGGTTGGGGTTGCTTGGTTGGTTTATAAGTATAAAATTTAAGAGAAGTGGGGGACATGGTTCTATTCTAAGATGGTTTAGGAGAATCCACCCCTTTAATAGGTTTAGTCAAAGTTTTATTTGATGGACTTGATGTAGTTATGTCCAATTTCAAAGATTGGTGAACTATGTTAAGAATAGGAAGTATTCCTAGATTCTTGATGGGTTTGGTCAAAGAGGTGTAAGGGTATTTAAAAAATTTAGATGGAAGTTGGTTGGATGGTTCCCTTATGGTTTTGGAGGATGTAGTATCTAAGGATGGGGTTGTGGTAGTGATAAGTTTGAGGTTAGATTTAAGTGAAGCTAAGGGTTCTTATTTGTTTTGGTAAGGGAGGCCAAGATGATGCCAGAAAGTGGCTCTATTGAGATTGGGTTGAAAAGTGAACCCTAAGCTTTGTACTAGCCTAGAAAAGGGCTTGTAGATAGGTTTGGTTCCTTGATCATTGATTTAAAAGCTTAAACACTTGGGTGGAGAAGATGGAATGGTTTCCCCACCTATGCTTTTGTTATAAGGTTCATAATTTAGAGAAGATGTTTCTTCCATAAATGGAGTGGATAAGGTGACCTCTTCTAGAGGAATGGTTTCCAAATGAAGAGTAGGTGAGTTTTTGGTGGGAGAGGAAGGTTTAATGGTGTCAAGTGAAAAGAAGGGAGTGGTTACTTATTATTTTTGGTCATCCAAAGGAATGGGAAGTGATTCCCCAACTTTAATGAGTGGGGTGGAAGAAGTAGTAGTAATAGGTTTATCAATAACAACATTGATCGTGTGCACCTCACAAGTGTCAGATGATTTTGGTTGGCTTGGATTCACTAAAAGGGGAAGTGGAAAAGATTATTTGATTTCCTTAATTGTGATTTGTAATGAAATTTTTAAAGGTTCTACTTGGTCAAAAAGTGGATCGGTTAAGGTTGGTGTTATTATAGTTTCTTTAGTTGTAAGTTTACTAAAGGCCATAAGAGGGTGTATCAATGTCTCAATTATCACGTTAGGGTGTGAAACTATTTATAAGTTATTTGGTTGGCTTGAAGAGGATAGTTTGTTTGATAGGTTAACAGGTTGGTTGGGTTGATAGGTTGGTTGATCAGTTGAGGGTGATGAAATTGATTGGGTTAACAAGGTGGGTTGAGGTTGATATCATAGTTGGCAAAAATGGCCTAAGCTTTGACAAGGTTGGGGTGATTGAGATGGTATATGTTGATAGGTTGTTGATTAGGCATGATAATAATTAAATGGATGATGATAGGTTATTGGTTGGTTGTAAGTGAGGTTTGGTTGATCATGGAAACTAGAAATAGATGACCTAAGTTTTGACTCTAGTCTAGCTATTTGATTTGTTATCACTGCAACAAATTTAGGTGGTAGTTCAAGTGAAGGTTGATAGTTTGTGGGTTGGTTTAAGTTGGAGTTTGATGAGTTATAGGTAAGATTAGGTTGGTTGTAGATAAGGTTGGTTTGATTTTTGTAAGGAAGGGAGCATAAATGGTTTGTGATGAAAGGTATCACTTTAAGGCAAAAGGATTATTATCAAAGATCTTAGAAAAGTTAGGATCTCTAGGAGAGAAACTAGGAAATCTCTCCATTAAAAAAGATAGTGGAGATGAGGTATTAAAAAATAGGTTCTTGGTTGGTTTGATTTATCAATTTTTAGTCTGGTAAAGACTATGTGAAGAATGGAGAGAAACAAATCTCATGCCTTAAATAAGAATTAAGTAAAAGAAAAGATTCAAGGAAATAAAAGAATACACTAAGATATGTTAAATCCTAGAGTTTTAATTATCTCTCTTTTGGCTTTTGGCTTAGAAAGTGTGAATGGGAAATTGGCTTGAATAGGTCCTAAAAAAGAAAGCTATAAATGCTTTCAAGTTGTTTAGGTACTCAAAAAATATATCTATGTTGAACTTCAATACATGGCTTGGTATTGGGTCCTACCCCTTCACTTCACAATCCTAAAATGATAAGGGTGATGGGTTCTTAGCCAAGATATACCGAGTTTAGATTTTATACTCAACTAGAGGGCTGAGTTGGTTCTCCCCTTGGTGTTGAAATCTAAGTGGGATAGTTGGGAGGAGGCAAGGTTTTCATTAGGTGATGAAATCCCAGTTAGTCCTTGTCTCAATTATTTTTTTGATATGTTTATTATTTATTGGTTTGGATTAGTGTGTGAAGACAAGTAAAGGCTATGATTAAATTACTATTCCTCCTAGTTACTAGATGCACTAAGATCATCAAGCAATTCAATGGATGCAAAGTGTTTGTTTTGAACCTAAAATAAAATTTTAGATTTATTTAAATGCATAAAAAATATCTAAATGCAATATAAATGAAATATTAAAATTAAAGTCCTAATCCTAGGATGTTTTTTATTTTTATTTCTTTTAAAGATGCAAGGAAAATAAGCTTTAACTTTTCTAAAAATGCAACTAAAACTTGTGTTTTTTTTTTCTTTTTTCTTTATTAAGTAAGAAAGAAAGCTTAATTTTCCTAGAATGAAACTTAATGAATTTCAATAATGAAATTATAAATGTCCTACAACATATATGAACCCAATAAAACTCATAGGTCCCATCGGGCATGCCAAAATGGATCTTTCAATTTTTTTGCTTTTCTCACTTTTTTTTGTTGAAAGAAACTAGGAATGAAGGGTGTGGAAGAATACATGTTAAAGTGTGCACATTGAATCGAAATGATTATGGAGAACTATTCTTTGGCTAGGTAAGAATACATGAAAATAATGAAACACTACCACAAAAACTTTTTTGTTAGACAAGTAGTTGGGTGGATTGCCTAGCATGAGCTAGATCCTAGAAATGAAAATTTTTTAGGAGGCCATCAATCCATCTTCTTAAAAACACTTAAGTTGGAATGATGAAAGAAGTATATTTTGAATTAAAATAGAAAATAAATGATACTAAATTAATAAATTACTAAATTTTATACAATAAAGTTAAATGATTTGTAAAATATAACTAAGTGAATGTAATATTCTAATTAATACTAATGCTGAAAATTGGTAAAGGTTTTGGTTTTGGTTTGGTAAAGTGGTGAGGGTCAAATGATTGTTTTGTTGGTTTGGGTAGATGGTTAAGGCTGAAAGTATAAAAAGGGATGAATAGATAAATGAGTCAAATAAGTAAATATGGCAAAGGAAAAAGAAAGGTAAATATGGCAAAGAGGGAAAAGAGGTAAATGAGGCAAAGAGGTGAATGGGACAAAGGAGAAAAATGAAATGGAAATAGCCAAAGGGATTAAATGGGATGAATGGGATGAAGAGGAAGAGGTTAAGGGATCTAGAATATGGAGGTTAGGAAAAGAGAAGGCCAAAGGGAAATAAATAAAGAACTAAAATTACAAAACAAAGTAAATTACCTTAATGTTGTTGAAGTGGCTTGAAGTTGTTGATTATGGTTGAATGTTGATGAAGCTTGAATAAATTTCAATAGAGATTCATTGGTTTGATATTTTTTCCTCCAAGATGATGATGACATCCTCCAAAAAACCTTGAATCAATATTCTAAGAATAAAAGACTAACTTCCCACTTCACCTTGGGTGAAGGAGAGCAGGGTATTTATAACATGTTTGTCTGAAGAAACATGCCAAAATAGAGGAATAGTGAAGCAATTCTAATTTCTTCAAGTGGGATCTTGATTTAGTTAGGGTGAGGTGGATGAGGATTCCCATGTGGGTTGGTGAGTTTCCATGTTTGAATGGAAATCATGCACATGGGTTTGAATAAGGCTTAAAGACTTCTCCCCATCCTTTCTTGCTTTCACACAAGCACTTAAAGGGGTGGTACACCAAATGTGGCACCATTTTCCATGTGGGGATGAAAAGTCCAAGGTGAAGTTGGTGGGGATTCCCATGTGGGTTGGAAAGTCTCCCATTTAGGTTGGTGAGCCTCCATTTGTGCTAAAAGGTCAAAAATGGGTGTCCTTTGTCTTTCTCAAAGTCTTAAAGAGGTAGGTATCTCTTTTTGACATCTAATTTCATGTGGGAAGACAAAATACATGTTGAATAATGACCTCTTAAGGGGACTTTCACCACCTTTCAAGGGGGGGCTTGCGATGCTTGAATGAGGTCATCAAGCACTTTGGGAAGGGTCCTAGGTGGGATATGATGTCCCACATCAAGCCACATCACTTTTAAGCCATGTCACTTGCCATATCACCTCCAAATCACATGTCATGTCATCATGCCATGTCATCATGAATAGTGATAGTGGGTCCCATAGTGAATAGTGATTGTAAATTGTCCTTTCAAATAGTGATTTTGAATGATATTTGTGACTATGAGAATAGTAATTTAATTAGGTTAAGGCTATTTTAGAAAGGATTAAGAAGTTTTAGGGGATCCTAAGGAATTTAGTCATCAAAAACTGTAAATGTGTAGTTTTTTCGTGTCTATAACTTGAGTACCAAATTAAGGGGAAAATCATGTTTTAAGCTACATTTGGATGATCGGAGGCTCTATGGAAGGTATGATGTAAATGATTTCTTTCAATATCTCTTAATTTTCATTTTCAAACCCCATTTAAGGATTTGGCTTAGTTAGTTATGTTCTTTATGCATTTCTTGAGTTTTCTTGACTAATGCTTGATCTAACTCACATTGGATTCCATCTCTACATCTTTTCACACTCGATAGGATCACACATCCCATGAAAGCAAGAAGTACACTCTAGCATTCTTAAATTCTCTAAAAAATGATGTAAAACCTATATAAATCAAGTTTTGTCATTATTTTCCCCATGTTTTTATGCTATCAGTGACACACAATTCACATAATGATGGGTATTGATTCTCTGTAACCAATAAAAGTCCTATCTAACTAGTATTATTTCATGTGTAGGTTAGAAAATCACCAAAAAAATATTTTTTAAGTTTCCTTGAAAGTTGTAAGGTAATTTTTTCTTATTTTAAAGATTTCTAGGTCTCTATCTAATCATTTTATTATAGGATCCAAAAGTTTTATAGAGATTTCACACTATTTTTTAATAACTAATGTCTTTTGATAGAGCATTTTTTACCTAAGGGTTCACAGGTAATTGAAATCAATTTTATTTTGACTGGCATCAGTTTTGTTATAACCACTATCAATTTTATTGTAACTAACATCAGTCACTACTAACCAATGTCGGTCTCTATGTAAAAAAAATAGACAAACCTAAGAGTAAGTTTTCAAATCTTGCTTCCCTCATTGATAAATGTGTTTTAAATCAGAAGGAAACCCTCTAAAAATTATAGGTCACATGCTAGAGAAAAACACAAGTTTGACATTGATTAAAACAAATTTAAAGGTTTTAAACTTAGTTTGTTTTTTGAAAGTTTTATAACTTTGCAACTAAGGCCAAAGTGCTAAAAATTTCACAATCACTTCTATTTGGTACATTAAAGTAAAAAATTATTTATTTTATGCTAGATCATTTTATACTTGTGTGTTTTTCACAAATGAAGGATGTGTGTATGCTATCCCCCCCATCCCATTTAGGGAACTTAGGTGATCAAAAGTGTTCTTTCCTTGAAAAGTGTGCCTTGTTCAAGGTGTGAAAATAATGTTTTTGAGTTTCTCCCTAGAACCAATATGGTTTGGGTGATATAAATGTAACCTTTAAAAATATTTTCACTCGATCATTTATTTTATACAATTTTCCTTGTGAAAGGGATTTCATAGCCACCTCATGAATTATTTAGGCAAGATTTGCCCTAATAATTCATCTCCCAAAATTATTTCAACCCTACTCCATAGTGAGATATATAAATTAGGGAACATATATTGCAATTATCAGGGGGTTGAGTGGCTAACCTATCTAATCATAATGAAGACTTCAGTCAAGTCTGGTTAGCCAAGGGATTCTACTAATAAGTACATGGATAGAATCACTATGCAAAGTAATAGACCATTTCATAGTAAGTTAGTTGATGTGAGGCATATCTAGTGTAAAATCAAAATACAACATCATTATAATTTATTCATACTTATGATGCATAATTTCTTTTTGATATAGTAAAAACCAAGTGCTTTGGATCCAAGTCTCAAAATAAATGTAGCTCCAAATATCAGCTCTCAGTACACCAATAAAACTAAATAGAAATAGCTTATGCACCAGATTCTATGTAAGATGTGCATCTATTAGCATACATTATGAATGTAATCAAATAATGGTATGTCTTTCTTCTATTATTCATTCCTCATTTTATTTTCTCTTACTTTTGGGTGAACTACATTGGCTCTAGGTCCATTTGGACTATGTTGGCAGTGCTTAGATACATGATGTATCTCAAGTCAGCTCATCCACCTTTATTATTCTATTCATATCTTTCATCACTTTGTGCATCCTCATATGTTGAGTTTAAGGTGGCTTATTCAGTCATTAGACCCTCAAATCTATGTTTGCACCCACTCATATTTAATTTAAGCATTAGGTTATATCCTTGAGATATGCTTGCAAATTTTCCCTATTGGCACAACATTTTAACTAATCTTTGTATCAAATTAGCCCTACTAAGGCACAATCAATTATCAATTATCAAAATCAGCCCCACTAGGGAAAAATGGCTTTATCAATTGATCAAATCCACTCTACTAGGGTGTACTATTATTTCCATTGTCTAGAGCAATGCTCTCTTATTTTTTCTAATTCCAAGTTTTATAAACTTTTTCCCTTGTTCTATCAGTTTCATATTGTACAATTTGTCTAAGGATAGATCATTCCCTAAGCACATAGCTTTCACATTTTTTTAGGTGTGTTTAAAGTGTGTCACTTATATTTTTGGATTGTATCCTTCCCACTTCCTCCCACCTTGGGGCCCATTATATTCTAATTATATTTTTATCATTAAGAATCAACACATATAAGCATTAGCTCATTGGGATTTATTATCATTTATGGGTTAATTTCATTTTCTCTCTATTTTTGATAGTCCATCCCTCTCTTTCATCTTTTTATTTCCTCTCGAGGGGGCATCATGATTCATTCCCTTCCAACTTATTGTTGACAACTCTTTTATCTGAAAAGACATTGCTTGAATTGAATTTATCACCACACCTTATCAAACAAGGGAAAATATATAGACATCCAATTCCTAACACCATTGTGTTGAAATTATCAATCTTACTTGAAATGCACTCAAACACACAATTTGGGCCAAAATCACTTAAACACGTTAAATGATTCAAGCTCATTGTATACAAGTTCTGATTTAGGCTAATGTATCCCTAAATAAAGCAATACATTTTATATAATTATTAAAAAAAATTAAGTCATTTCAATATAAATTGGTGAAAATGCAATTTGATGTTTAACCCATTGAATTCTTTTAATGTAAATGACATGTGCATGTATTATTTCATGTCAACAATATTCTAAATGGGATATTAGTTTGTATGCAATTGACACCTTTTTAAAATTATATTCTATTCAAATTATGACCTAGTAATATGACTTTCTAACCAGTTTGATTAATAGCATGCAATGAATTTCCAATGAATTGCATAAAGTTTGATTAATCTCACTTAGGTAAATTAATCCAATTTAAGAGATTAAGTGGAAAATCCATGGAATTTATTGAATATTTTTTAATTGGAAATTGATTTATAATTATTGGAGATTTCTTAGTGATGTCATGGTGATTTCATGGAGGTGTCCTAGTGATTGGATGAAGTGTTTTGATATCCTAAGTGATAATGACAAAGTTTGCAATGTGCTTGTCTTAGTGAGTTTAAAGTTATCCTGGTTGATCTTTAGTTTTGCCATGATTAGAGATGTTAAGGGATGAGCATGGAGTATGGATCATGTGCAAGGGGTCATATAAGAGGTTTTATATGATTGGAGAGATTGTGTGCATAAGTGAAATTCATTTTGTAGTCCATAGATTTCATCTAGATGGTTTAGCTATAGTAGTAAAACATTTAAGTAGGTAGTTTACTGACATCAACATTACCACATGTGGATGAGTCAAGGGGATTTGATCATATGGTTGTGATCACACTAATATCTAGTTTAGATGAACTAAATCTTAGGTCATATGTCTAATCATAGTCAAAGATATGAGGGTGAAAAGATGGGTTCCCAAACATTTTGATAGTGTTTTCCCATAGCCAAATTTGTAATGTGGCAAGAAGAGCCAAGTAATATTTTTTATAATGGCATATCTCACACATGTGGATGTTTTAAAACAAGATGTCATATGGGTTTATTCAGTTATGATCCTAGTTGATTTGTGATAAATTTTAGGCCATGTGATGAAGTGCAACAAATGTTATGCAAGTGCAAAGTTATCCTTCTAGGAAATTTGACATAGTTGGCTCTATAGCATAAAATTTTAAGAAGGCAATTTAATGGTGATATATCTCACAATGTTAGGCTTCCAAGAGTAGTTTGTCACATGGTTGGATTATCCTATGTGAAGAGATCATATGGTCCAAATTTTAGATCATGTATCTAATTATAGAAGTTATTGAGGTTCAAAGTTAGATACTCAAATAGATTGTAATGTTCCCCATAGTCTATTTTGCATGAGGTAATATTTGAGATAATCTAGAAGATATTGATGATTCTCATTTGATCCAAGAAGTTAGGAAGTAGTGAGATGAGGACAACTGTTCATTATTTAATATTGAATAGAGATAAAGATCAAGATTCTTCCAAGGATCTATGGAGAGCATGTGTTCATACAACTTGAGATAAAAGGTGAATATTAAAGTCAAGAGGTCAAAGTGATAGTTTTTTAGCATTGCTAAAGACTAATATATGTATAGAATATTGAAAGAGTGCATTGAGTCAAAGTTTATAGATTACACAAGATGAGGTCAAAGTGACTAAGGTTTAATGTTTGAGCATTGGCACCTATGTGTTAAAGATCAAACAAGATTGATGGTGCATGTTTAATATGAGTAGTGAGGACACAATATGAAATCATGGTGTTTGAGGTTTATCTATGATTGTTTGTATCTGAATATTTTATTTAACGAAGGAAAAACTAGTGTCTATTTTTTAGGCTATAAATTTTGATCTAGGTAGAATTTGATAGTGATGTAAAA
This sequence comes from Torreya grandis, assembly GCA_037957365.1. Classification (NCBI taxonomy): domain Eukaryota; kingdom Viridiplantae; phylum Streptophyta; class Pinopsida; order Cupressales; family Taxaceae; genus Torreya; species Torreya grandis. The sequence continues at coordinate 385,126 of JARHVA010006823.1, forward strand.
GGAAAATATGAATAGGAATCTATGGTGCATCTAATAAAACCTAATTTGAATATCTATAAATGTGTATAATCAATTATATTAACAGTCAAAGTTGATTATGTGTTCATACATGTTTTGCAAGTAACCTAAGAAGGGTATTTGAGTTGGTTTTTGATGTTGTTTTGATATCTCATGATGAAATAGCTATATGTGAGTGTTTTAGACTCCATAAGGATACTCAGTGTTCATTATGAAGGTTTGATCAATCATATGTAGTATAAAAAATTGTTTAGAAGGTGACTGTGTATTTATTCATGGTGTGTGTACATAGAATATTGTTTGAGAAAGTTATGCTTAAGTAAAAGGGTAATATGATGGATATATACACTTAAGGAGGACATATACATCATGTAGCATGTTTTCATGGGTATGTAAAGTTTTTATATGTGCTTAGTTTGCTCAGAGAAATTTCAAAGAACTAAATGGGTCTCCATAGGACCTAAAAGTGGATTGTGCTTAAGTGTGACCCATGTGAGATGCATTAAGGGTGAAGGCATGTATTATGGCTAACTAAGTAGTTGAGAATTCATGAATGATTTATATATATTGAAACCAAATATTATGGCTTCTAGGCTTGTGAAAAGAGATGTGAGTGAGACTTTTGTAAGGTATTTGTGAGTATTTTGGAGTGAAAGAGAGGTAGAGTACCTAGTTGAATGAGTTGATAAGTAGATTAGAGTGAGTAATATGTGTATTACTTTTAGGTAATATTTATGATGTCTAAATAGTGTTATTATAGTTTGAGTATATGTGAAGAGGTTTGAGTGTGCATAGGAGGATAATTTGAGTGAAGAAGGAAAGACATTGTGGCATGCCTATGTGAGAGGCTTGTTTTTGAGAGAGAGAGAGAGAGAGAGAGAGAGAGAGAGAGAGAGAGAGAGAGAGAGAGAGAGAGAGAGAGAGAGAGAGAGAGAGAGAGAGAGAGAGTTTGTACATGGGTTATAAAATAGAGATCCATCATCAGGTGTTAAAGACATCATTTATAATGTAGAGGTGTTCAAAGGAGGGTCTAAAGGACTTGGTCTTCTTTAGGGGAATTTTCTCCTTGTGAAATAGGTGTTTCACTAAATACCTTTGGTTAGGATGATATGATCAATGTTTGTTGGTATAAAGGAGTTAATCATCCTCTTGTTTATAATTTCTTATAAGACATTAGTCCATGCATTTCAAGCTTGAGAGTGGGTTTTATTCCCCATGAGGGTTTGATTTTATATGTTCATTGAATGAATGAGGTCTTTTATTAATGTTACTTGATCAAGTTGTTAGTTGTTGGTTGCTTAATAGTTTGAAATAACTAAAATTATAATTGAGATATCTAGCCTTAATGATTCACCACCCTCAGTGATTGTACCTCTAATAATTGGTATTAGAGTATGTCCTTTGGTAAAGGATTAACAACTTAAAGGTGATCCAAATTATAACATGGATCAAGGAGGTTTCTCTACTAAGCAAGCACTGATGTTCAATGGATCCAATTATGCATTTTGGAGTGCTAAGATGGGGACATACAATATGTCCTTAGGATTTTATGTATGGAAATCTATTGTGGATGGTTGTGTTGCTCCTACTAATTCTTAATTTAGTTCTATAGATAATAAGTTGTTTGAGAATAATTTCGAGGTAATGAATGTTATTACCTGTGGTCTTTCAAAGATTGAATACACCAAGGTCATCCATTCTAAATCTACTAAAGAGATATGGGACAAAATGTAGATCATTTATGAAGGAGATTTAAAGGTAAATATTTATAAGTTGTAGACTTAGAGAAGGCAATTTCAAAGTCTCAAGATGAATGAAGAAGATTTTGTGGCATCCTTTATGTAGAGTTGATGAAATTGTGAACATCATCAGATGTCTTTGAAGAGAAACTTGAAGAGTCTAATATCATTTAAAAGGTATTAAAGTTTCTATCTATAAAATTTGATCCAAAATTTTTAGATATAAAATAAAGTCATGATCTTACTCAGTTGAAGATGGATCAATTACATATTACCCTTATTGCCTATGAGATGAGGAAGAATGATGATATGCCACCAAATAAGGAAGCAACATTCAAGATAGAGATGTAGCTAAAGAATAAGTTACAATATAAGAAACCCAAAGAGGATGAAATTTTTGATATACATGAGAAAGATATAATTTCTTTGATTTCAAGGAAATTTAGAACATGTTTAGGCAAGTATAAAGGTAAACTAACCCTCAAATGCTTCAATTATGGTGAGATATGAGATTTTGATAACAAGTAACCTCATAAGTATAAAAATGATGATTATGAATAAAATGATCAAGTTCATGATGATGGAAAGAGAATATTTAGGGATGATAAAAGAAAAAAGGGTTTTAGAAGTATTGTTAATAAGTAATTTAAGGACAAGAAGAGTCTCTACACCAAAGAAGATTGTAGCTCATTAGGTGAGATTGAAATTAGTGATTTAGAGTATGATCATGAAGATGATGGTCCTATTGAAGATGAAGATATATTCATGGATGAGGAAGGTAATTTCTCACATAAAAATGGGTCTATTTGGAGTGATTTAGATAATGATGAAGATGAGGTGGACTATGAAACTGCATCGACTAATGCTCATGAAGAATTAAATATTAAGAAGATCATTAAGAAGATGAAATCTAAACTCAAAGACTTTGAGGAACAATTTGGTGTGTTTGAGTAAATAATGGATGAAGATGGTAAGGATAATGAATACATGGTCAAATATCTTAGTTGTCAATTTTAAATCCTATCTACAAGCCTGAAGATAAAGATGATGAATGTGTAAGGTATGTAATTGAAATATGAGTTAGAGAAGGTATCTAGTAAGGCAATGTCATTTGTGATATTTGAAAAGAGCTCAAGTGATATAGATAAAATTCTAAATGATCAAAATCATACAAGTGATAACACTGGGCTTGGATACAAAGAACTAGAGACTGCAACTCAAGACAAAATGATGACTAATATGAACACAGACAATCAACCTTTGAAGAAAAATTATCAAAAAAGGAATGAAGGTGATGGTATAATGAATAAAAAACATATCAAATAACCAAAGCCATTAGGTATTTAAATTTTAATGGTTAATTATATACTTGTAATCAGTTTGGGCATACAGATAGAGAATGTAGAAGACCTATTAAAAATGAATTTTCATGGGAACAAGATGGGGCTCATTAGTTAAAAGGTGTAAGAAAGGTTAAGTACTTAAACTGTCATGTTATAGGACACTTTTAAAAACATTTTCCATTTAAGGTAAGATAAGATGAGTTTCCATCAAGGAGTATTATTTGCCATAGCTATGAATAGAGAGGTCACATTGCTAGATTCTATAAGCAGAGGCCTACAAATTAGAATAGGTTTAATTAGGATCCAAGAGTGCAAAGAAAAAGGCAAGTTAGCTCATGGAAACCAAATGTGAGTTTTGATGAGTCTACAAGTCTAAGTAATATATTTTCTATGGTGTAGAATGTTATAGATGTTGAAGAGTGCCAAGATCTCTCATTGATTGTTCATATTGTAAATGAAGAAACTAAGCTCAAAGAGAAGACCAAGGTATTAATTGAGGCTAGTCCTAAGACATGTATGGATCCAAGTTAACATCTTACTCTTGTTAAGAAAGCTTTATATAAATAAAATCAATTATATATACTCAATGATGAGGTTTCAAGCTGCAAGGTTGTTTCTTGAAATGAAAAGGTATGTTAAGATTTCATAGTTGCTCTATGTGTTGTTAATTTTATCTTAAAAGAGAAGAAGTGTGTTTTATAAAAGGAACTAGTTGTCATAGTTTAGACTAAGAAGAAGAGCAAAATAAAGAAATCTTATAGATACAAGAGTATTTTAGTAATTACTTTGTGGTGCAAAGGATGTCTCTATCTATGCTTTTTAGGAGACTCCTTTCAATAGAGAAGAAAATGTTATTGTGATATTATTGAAATGGTCCTAGAAGATAAGAGTTGAGTTTCTTAGTTGGAATAGGTATGAACAGGTGGAAAATATGTTGAGGTGATGTCATGATGTTGATAAAAATTTATGGAGTAGTTTATACAGCTAGATTAATGGTTCCCAAATGGCAAAGGAGGATTTGTGATCTATCAAGATGATACTTTTACATAGAAAGGTCTGTTGACCTTATTTTATCATGTTTCAAGTGATTTTGTGATATAAAGGTATGTTGAAGTCAATCTGGAGATTTTTGTTAGCTCTCAGGTTTCCTAGTTTATGTTTAAGAGATTGCAAGTCCTAAAATGGGTTATAGGAAGTAAATATTCATAATGGTATGGAAGATCAAATCTTGGTCCAAAATTTTGTAATGGTTGTCTCCAAATTTACAAAAAATTGCATAGGTAGATGTTGACTAGAAGGTTTTGTGTTGACCTTGTTTGTTTTGAGATTCTAAGGTTTTGGGATCTAATAGAAAAGTGGTATGCCTTATGAGTTGAGGTATAAATATTTTTAATATATTTAAGGTAAAAATGGGTTGTCAAATAAATCTTCACATAGATTTGAAGGTTTTTGGTTCTCAAGTTATTCAATTTTTTGTCAAGTTGGAAGCCTAATTAGGTAGTTGGTTTATGAAGGAAGTATATTTTTGAAGATGAGATAGTTATTTAAAATTGTTGTGCTTGAGGTGGCATATGAGAGTGCTTCAGATATGATGTTTTAGGTCTTGAAGTTATGTCTATATAATGTTGTGGGATTTGCAAGTTCTAGGTAGCGCTACAAAGAATCTAGATAGGCCAAGTATTAAAGATGCAATTTTCATTATTTTATCCAAAAGAGAAAGGAATGAGTATTTCAAGGTATGTTATCAGGTTTTTTTAGAACATGTTTCTTATTTGGTGTGTGTCATGACAATCTGTTGGTGGTCATTGAGGTGGTTTGAGAGAGAAGGCTAGTAAGCCTGTATGGTGGTTCATAATGGTGTGTGGAGATATAAAGATGACCAAAAGGTTAACTGGATCATAAATATTAGGGGGAATCCATCTCAAATGTTTTTTAGTGAGTTATATTATATTTTATTTCTTTTGTGTGTTATTTCTTCATTAATTGTAGTGCTTGGTTGAAGAAGAGTGTTAGCATAGAGAAAGAACAAGTTGTCAAGGAAAGAAGAGGTTGGATCAAGATAAGGGGAAGTTTGAATAATATTTATAATATGGTCCTTTCATATTGATTGTCTTTTCAGGTCCTTAGGATCAGTTGGTGCCCACTTTGTCATTGTCAAAGGGGGAGAAAGTTCTTATTGTGAGAGTGCTTGAAGAGAAAGAAGGTGAGCTAAATGATGTTTGACATCAATTATAAAGGGGGATATTGTTGGATAGTTTTTGGTGACATCATGGTGATGTCATGGAGGTGTCCTAGTGAGTGTATGAAGTGCTTTGATAGCCTAAGTGATAATGATAAAGTGTGCAATGTACTTGTCCTAGTGTGCTTGAAGTTGGCTTGGTTGATCTTCAGTTTTGGCATGATTAGATATGTTTAGGGATGATTATGGAGTATGGATCATGTGAAATGCATAAAATAATAAGTTTTATATTGTTGGATATATTGTGTGCATAATTGGATTTCATCTGGTAGTCCATGGTTTTCATCTAGATAGTTTGGGTCTAGTGGCAGAAAATTTAAATAGGTAGTTTGTTGACATCAAAATTACCATGTGTGGATAATTTAGGTGTATTTGGTCATATGATTATGATAAAAAATTTCCATATTTTATATTTTTTAAATATTAATTCATTCACCTAAGCATATTAAAATATATAATGGTGTAAAGTTGGGCTCCCAAGCATTTTGACAGTGTTTTCCCATACTTAGCCAAAGTTGCAATGTGGCAAGAAGAATTAAGTAATAATTTTCATGATGGCATATATCACACATGTGGATGTTTAATAACAAGATGATCATATGGGTTTATTCAATTTTTAGCCTAATTTATTTATGTAAAGTTTTAGGTCATGCACTAATGTACAATAAAAGTTATGTAAGTACAAAGTTGGCCTCCCAGGAAATTTTTACATAGTTGGCTCAGTGGAAAAAAATGAGAAAGAACTTTAATGGTGATATATCACACACATTTGAGGTTTCCAAGATAATTATATCACATGGTTGAATTATTCTATGTGAGGAGATCACATGGTCTAAATTTTAGATCATGCATCTAAGCGTAGAAGAAATTATTGAGGTTTAAAGTTGGATACTTAGACATATTGCAATCGTCCCCATACTGAGTCAATTTTTCACAAGGAAATGTTTGAGAAAATCTTGAAGAGAACAAAGATGCATATTTTTTCCAAGAAGTTAGGAAGAAACAATATGAGGACAAGTGTTCTTTATTTAACATTAAATAGAGATAAAGATCGATCTTCTTCCAAGGATCTTTGGTGAGTGGGTGTTTGTAATGATCAAGATAAATGGTGCATATTAGAGTTAATATGTAAAAATGACAAATTTTTAACATTTATAAAGTTTGATATATGTTAAGAAGATCAATGAAGCACATTGAGTCAAAGTTTCTAGATTACATGAGATGAGGTCAAAGTAACTAAGGTTTAACATTTAAACATCGGTGCTTATGTGTTAAAGATTGAATAAGATCAATGGTAAATGTTTAATATGAGTATTGAGGACATGAGATTTGAGCATGGTATTTGAGGTTTAGCTGTGACCATTTGGATTTCAATATTTGAATTAACAAAGGAAAGACCACTATCCAATTCTTAGTCCATAAATTTTGATCCAGGTATAATTTGATAGTTCCTTAAAAATCAAAGATGAAGAGAACTCCATGAAGAATCTAATAAAACTAATTTAAATATCTGTAAATGTGTATGGTCAAATATATTAAGGTTAAAATTTGGATGTGTGTTTGTGCATGCTATGAAAGTAACCCAAGAAGGGTATTTGAGATCATTCTAATGTTATTTTGATATATCACAATTAATTAGTTATATGGGAGTGTTTTAGACTCCATAAAGATGATATGTGTGCATTATGAATGTTTGATCAATCATATGTAATGTGAACAATGGTTTAGAAGGTGAATATGTATTCATTCATGGTGACTATGTGCACATAATATTGTTTGAGCAAATTTTGATTAAGAAAAAGGGTATTGTGATGGATATAGACACTTAAGGAGGATCTATAAATCATGTGGCATGGGTTCATGGGTTTTTAAAGTGTTTTTATGTTTTTAGTTTCCTTAGAGAAATGTCAAAGATCTAAATGGGTTTCCATAGGATGTAAAAGTGTCTTAGGCCTATTTGAAAGTGGATTGTGCTTAAGTATGACCCATGTGAGATGCCTTAAGGGTGAAGTCATGTATTGTGTCTGAAAAAGTAATTGATAATTTAGGAATGCTCTATATATAGTGAAACCAAATATGATGGTTTATAGGCTTGTGAAAAGAGATGTGAGTGATACTTGTGTAAGGTATTTATGAGCATTGTGGAGTGAAGGAGAGGTAGAGTGCCTAGTTAGATGAGTTGATAACCAGAGTAGAGTGAGGACTATGTATATGACCTATAGGTCATATTTCTAAGGTCCAAATAGCTCTCTTATAGTTTGAGGATATGCAAAGAGGTTTGAGTGTGCATTGAGGACAATTTTGAGTCAAGAAGGTAATAGATTATGACATGCCTATTTGAGAGGCATGTTTGAGATAGAGAGAGAGTTTATGTAGAGGTTAGAAAAAAGAGATCCACCATTAGGTCTTGAATACTTCATTTTTAAGGTGGAGGTGTTGAAAGGAGGTTCTAAAGGACTCGGTCTTCCTTAGGGGTAGTTTCTCCTTGTGAAATAGGTGTTTCACTAAATACCTTTGGTTAGGAGGATATGATTAAGGTTTGTTGGTATAAATGAGTCAATTAGTCCCTTTTTTAATTTATTATAGGATATTAGTCCATGTGTTATAGGATTGAGAGTGGGTTTTATTCCTCATGAGGGTTTCCAACAGGAACTATGTGTTATGTGTTTGATCTTATGTGTACATTGATTAAATGAGCTCTCTTGTTAATGTTGTTTGATCATTTTGATAAATGTTGATTTCTTAATTGTTTGAAAGGATTTCAATTACAATTGAAATATCTAGCCTCATTGAATCACTCCCCCTCTTAGTGATTATACCTCTAACACTAATATATGCATCATCAGGTGACATAATTTATGAGGTGACATCTATAAGCCACAAATGAAATAAATATTAGGTTTAAGGCCTCCCATGACTCTTTAATTCCCATTTCTTCCAAATATTTATAAGGGTATTTATGATTTAAGTCTCCAAAATTGAATTAATTCATGGCCACACATCTTTGATCTCAAGATGGATGGTCATGGTTAATTCTAGTCAATTTCAAAAACCTATAAATAGGAGGTCCAATACCACCATTTTTAATCTTCATTTGTGTAAACTTATTATGTAGAATTCTCTCCACAAGTCATCTTTGTATAGTGTTATTATGCTTGATTTACAACAGTATAGCTTCATTATAGGCATAACATTTATCAAATATCATGAGCCTATGTTTCATTGATGCATAAGAGATGATGGAGGAGCATTTATACTCATCATTTATAAAGACTTGAGCACCAAATAAAGGGGGAAATCATGCTTTAAGCCACATTTGGATGATGGGAGACTCTTGAGAAGGTATGGTGTATATGTTTTCTTTCAATAGATCTTAATTATCATTTGCAAACCTTGTTGAAAGAGTTTGATTAGTTATGTTCTTTACTAATTTCTTGATTTTTTTGACTAATGATTGATATAAGTCACTTTATATTCCATCTCTACACTTATGAAGTTTCAAAACCCTAGTTATTCATCTTCATAGTGACTCTAAGAAAAATGTGTTAGTGGGCACATGGTGTCAAGATGACCCTAAAGACCCCTTTATCAATTATTGTTGCCTACATAGCCAATACTCTGAAGATAGCCTCATAGTGATATAGTTCTCCCCTATGTGTTGGCTTGTGTATGAATCATGAAATATGTAAAAATCAAGTACAATATTGATCTAGATTATAACTCGTAATATTAGGATCTTAGGCTAATCCTTTAGTACATCATACCTATATATGTGATATCACTATGAATGATATCAAAATAGGAGAAAATAGGGAATATTTACTTTATTATGTGTTTGATTGAATATTTTTGATATGTTACCTTGGTCTGTGCTAGGTGAGGCATGAGTGAGGGTGTTCTTATATTTATATCAATCATTTTGGATACATAACTCACATTAAAATATTTAGGTTGACAATTAGGATATGTTTCATTTGTGAATTGGATGATTTTAGGGCCCTAGACACTTGCATCAAAGTAGGACACTTGCGTCGACATAGGTGTTTATCCTAGATGCTAGTGTTTGAGAAGTATGGAAGTAGGTACAAACTAAAAACTTATAGAGGTGGAAAATAAACAAGTTTTTTGTATTATAGGAAAGATATAATGTTTGGTCATGAACATAAGACTAGTTAGACCAAGAGATAGGGAAAAGGGCACAAGATAGATTAGATGAAAGACATATGAAAGAGAGAAATGCCCAAAATTAACCAAGGTCTAATTTTTCCAACTGTATAATATTTAGGTTCTATATAATCCATAAATATCATCTACATCCCCACTCACCTAATCTAGTAATGAAATTTATAGTTCAAAGGAAAGGAATGTGTACTTGCATGTGTATAACACACCTTACCTTTGATTGAGTCCAACTTGAGTTATTTGATGGTGACTAACATGTAACTAAGAGAATATTATAATACATAATCAATGCATATAATTGAGAATAAAAAGTATCAGAAAAATTAAATTTAGGAGTACACTGTATCATTGTAACCATCTTGCCTATTGGTAAGTTAATTTGAAATATTTATCATTGTAAGGATATGAGACTGAGATTAGGAAAAATATGTATAAATATGGAAATTACATATATCTAAGGAGATAAAGAGAGATATTGGAAGGCATATCTCCCCAACCTTGGATAAAAGGTGAATTACAACCTAGCAGTTGATATTAGCTCAACCATGCAACCCAATCATACTTAAAACCTAGTGAGCATGAGTGAACAAATTCAACTCATATTATAACATTGGTAATGTTGGATGATACAATCAAGTAAAACCTAAAAAATTGTCAATATTTAATGATTTAATCACCTCAACCATACCAAAAGTGAAACAACTAGTATAGTAGATTGGCCCAATACAATCTTTAAAAGTATATCCTGGTGGGTGATGATAGTACTTGAAAGTGTTTTAAAATCTAAAAATGAATTCAATTTTGTAATATTATGTGCAAATTTCATTGCATATTCACCTTATATATGTCTCATGTTAAAACTATGTGTTGATGTCTTAAAATGGCGCTATATCTTAATCAACAACAATGGGAAGTTTCAAGCTATGGGACAATGAGGCTTGAAAACAACCTCCAAATTTTAAAAAAGTTGGTCTCCTTTTTTGTATTGGGTGTTGGGGAAAAGGGATAGGAGACTAAACAGAAATGCAAAATGTAGGAATGGAAACCTAACTATGGCGATGCACTCGAATGAGTCTAAGCAAAATGTGTATTCGACACCCATGAACTCTTCTTGTCCTTGAATGCCCATCGAATACTGGTTCTTCATGTTGTTGGGTGTCATCAAGAAATCATGGGCTATTGGTTCTTCATGCTGTGCTTTTGATATCCATTATCTTTTGGCACATCTTCTTCATATTATAGCTTTATTTCATCATCATGCTCTTTGATGACTTCATCCTCTTGTAAGGATGAATTAAAAGGCTAGCATCTCTTCTGCATACTCATTTGAATCTTAGGGATTTCTTCTTCATTTGAAACCAACTTAGCACATCCTATCTCAATGACTTGGTCGAGGGAGTGTCTATGTTCCTCCATATCCTCTTACAGAGTGAGGAAAAAATTAGAAATGATATCCTCCTCATCATAAGTTAAAGAAAAAGCTTGTGGCTTATCCTCTTGCTCATCAAAAGGAGTGTCTATGGTGATCTCCTCCTCCTCTATACTGATGAAATCCTCTTGACTAGCCATGATTTAAATGCACTCCTCTGCAAAGTTTTTAGCTGCTTCATCATCCTCTTCGGTCCAACTTAGAGACTCATCATCATGCTGAGAGATCTGGGGAGTGGTATAAGAAGTTTTTTCTGAAGTGGGCTCATAGGAATTTTCATGGAAGTGAGGAGCCTTCTAAGGAATGGTGGGGGAGAGTTGAGGAAGAAGTGAGGGTCCGGGGTCATCCTGACTTGCTGCTAACATGGGCTCTGCATTATTGGGGAATTGACCTTGACAATTTTGACCTTGCCCATGAATAGGGGTGGCATATCCCTGGTCTAGAATTTGTGGTGGTGGATATGAAGTTTGGTAGATTTGATAAGGCTAGTTCTCATGAATGCCTAGCCTCTCTTCTATAAATGCAATCAATCCACACACATCTAACATTTTGTATGTAAGCTCTTGCCAATATGCCCTTTCAATGGGATCCCACTCACTTTTGATCAGGTCTATTGCCTCCCTCACTTGATAGATGACCTGACAAGGAATTTCTTGACCACATCCCCTTTTTTTATCAAGCTCTAACACATATTTTTTAAATCCCAACAATGCTTTTATAAAAGTGAAAATAAGGTTAGGTTCAACATGGGATGAGACATATTGGGGGGACTGGGCATAAGATTGATGTGGCTCATAACAATATGCATCCTCATTACTTGACATGATTCTAGGAGAAGCTTGTTCTCGATAAAACATATTTGAAGGAGAATAAGACTCATAGCTATGAGTTATAGAGTTATACATACCAAAGGGATTTCTTGATGATATTGCTTGATTGGTTGGTGACATAGAGTCATTATTGGTGTCAATAAAAACCTCCAAAGGCAGATTGGCTGAAGAATACACAAAAATTCTTCAACTCCTTGAAATATTGGTCCCACCGGGTGTGCTAGAAACTATTGATGTCTTAAAATGGTGCTAGATCTTAATCAACAACAATGGGAAGTTTCAAGCTATGGGACAATGAGGCTTGAAAACAACCTCCAAATTTTAAAAAAGCTAGTCTCCTTTTTTGTATTGGGTGTTGGGGAAAAGGGATAGGAGACTAAACAAAAATGCAAAATGTAGGAATGGAAACCTAACTATGGCGATGCACCTGAGAGTAATCCTAATCCTAACCTGAGCACAGTGAAACTATTATGTGATTATATTGCATTTAAGAGTAGACAAGTGCATGATCAATGTAAAAGATTGGAATAACAGAAACAGAGGCTCATAATAGGGGAATCTTTTGCTGAGATCTAGGAATTGTCAACAAAGGCATAGTGTTCAATCTTCTTAATAAAATCTTCCAATCACATAGGAGGCACAGAATTCATGCACAATTATGTATAACTTTAGACTCCAAAAAATGTGATAGAAGCAAATAACATTTCCAATCACAACACTAGAAAATCTACAGGATAGACTACTTTGCAAATGACACAGATGACATCAACAAGGGCATAGTGTTCAATTTTCTTATTAAATCTTCTAGTCATACAAAAGATGTAAAAACACACATAGTCATATAAACCTTTCAACTTAGGAAAATGTAACAAAAGCAAATGATATTATTGGTCAAAAACTCTAAAAGTCTAAAACTATGAGAATTCCCCCCTTCTTTTTTTTAGATTTTACAATTCTTGTTCTTTTATATCCCCAGATGTCTCCTTATACTTTCTTTCCCATGCAATATTCTTTATCCTTCACTCATAAGAGACAAACAGATGGTGCCTTGAATGTTGTGGGTGGCTCTAAAAATCTACCCAATGAACTATTTCATCTACTCAAATTAACTCTAGCCAATTTTCCCTCCATTTCACTTTTGGCAACCAATACACAGAACACTTTACTATGTTTGAAATAGGAGAGGACACTTGGTCAATTTTCTAAAAATCCCCTTGATCACCTAGAATACACCAAAAAATGACACTTGGCGCCTTTCACCTGATTCATCGAAGACACGTGGCTCTTTTCACTCCCCTTTGGCTGTGCCATAGTATCATTAGGGGCATATATCAGACTCCTATGGATGGTGACATTTGGCAGCTTTCGTAGACTTTTGAAGTAACACCCGGGACCCACTACCATTTCATATTTTTTAATAGAGCTTAGCAATGATTCTCTTGGGCATTGACATGTGGAGACTTCCATGGCTTCAAGGAAGATAAGTGCCATCTTCCACTTCTTCTATGGATGGAGAAGAGGGGGACCCAGAGAATGACACTTGGCAGCATCCACTACTTTATGGCGCTTAAGAAAAATAAAATGACGCCTTTGTGCATTGATTGGAAAGCATTGGACTCATGGCTTCCAAAATACTGACACATGGTGATTTGCAATTTTTCTCTGAAAAGGGATTTTAGGGCCCCCATAACTGCCACTTGGTGCTTTCCATCTTCTCTACTGCCTTATGGTGAAAGTCTCTGAATGAAGTGCGGACACCGATATGAGATGTGGATGCTGACACATGGTGCATTCCACTTAATTGCTACTGGGTATGTGGCATGATCCGTGGTTCTTGAAGTTTACAAAAAGGCAACTTGGGGGATGCCAACTATCAGCTTTGTCTCCTAGAAAGTGATGCTTGGTAGCATCTGCTTGAACTAATACTCAGGCAAAAATGAGATGAAGGAAACAAGAAGGGGAAGAAGACCTGCTCAGAGGGTGACACTTGGTAGCTTCTACTGCATCTCAACACTTGGGAAAAATGAACCAGCCCTCTGCTTCAAAATTCTGCTGCTTTGCCCGAAGAACCAAAATTGCAGTGCTCGAATCAAAAATAATTAAATACGACATAGAGTAGGAAATTACTCTACACTATGTACAATAATGGTATCAATGTATAGAATTTTACAACTATGAATTTGAATTATATGATTGTGCACTTTGGCCAATTCAAAAAATATGTAAGTGGGGAGAACATGTTTCAAAATAATTACCCCACTATATATGAATAAAAATGAAAACTTAAATAAGTGTCAATGTGTAGGACATGTTTATAAAACATTCCCCTACTATAATTTGGAGATGATGAATATTGAATAAGTATGAAAAACATGCTTCCAAAGCATGCCCCCATTAAATCTAAAAACTTTGAATGTATGGAATCCATGAATTTATTACATTCCCCCACTAAATCTAAAAATATGAATGTGTGGTGTTCATTCCTATATGACATATCCCCACTAAACTTGAAAACTGATATAAGTACCAATTGTGAATAAGTGTGGAAAACATGATTCCAAGGTATGCCCCCAATGAATTTGAAACTATGAAAAATTATAAATAACATACCTCTATGACATGCCTCCACTAAAATGTACACCCTTTGAGATGAGGGAAAAATATAAATCTATAATTACCTCACCTTAGAAGGATAAGATAACTATATAATCTATGAATGTAACCATGTATCGTATAGAACCACATAGAATAATGTGACCACACGAAGGCCTTAGATTCATGACAAAAAACATGGCAACATCTACATAGTAATAGTACAAAATCAATAAGCAAAACAAACACACATATAAGATCACTCAAAATCAAGTCAAAATCCAATGGTTAAAGGAGACCACAAATAATGGAAATTTTCAAATGTCACATAATTAAAAGGACATGACTTATTAAAATATCCACAAAAGCAATGATGGCATATTTAAATTTACATATGACAATTAATTCCATATTTAAATGTAAAAAAAAACACATAGGAATGTGTCTACAAATAAATGAGCATATTAAAATGCTTGAACAAGAAATAAAATAGCAATATAAGACATTAAAGGAAGTGCATAAAAGAAATCATATACAAACAATAAAAACATATCATAGTAACCCATGGATCAAATTGTTAGGTAAAACCGTTAAGTGTGAAGCATATCAAGTAACCTATGAAAGATATAATCATGGATAAAGGCATGTGTAAGTACATATATGAGATAAAAATATGATAATGTAAGTTTCCATAAAATGATATAACTTGGAAGTATTGTGATCATAGAGGTGGATCCCCCCAATGTCCATATGACATGAGTAGAGGAATGGTACACCATTTGAAATTATGAATGGATCATGTATCTATGTATTCATGTATCACAATTTCATAAAATCATGACACACATGTGTATTTAGGATTAACTGATATTCCATCCATTAACATGTAACTAACACAGATGTTAAGGAGCCAATAAAACATGTAAGTGCCAAAAATGTTTTTGGATTTTTGATTTTTTTTTGGTAGTTTTGGAATATTTAGAGAGACTACTACATGATTTCATCCAATGAATGGTCACATTTATCTCCCTACTCAGTGCTTGAGAACATTAAGTTGGATATTTTACGTTGTTTGAATTATTATTGGATAAGTTGAAAAGGTACATAACATGTTCCTCCTAATGTTTTATATGTGTAGTAGAAGTAATTATATCATTTGGATTTTAATTTTCCTCAATGATAAAAAGAAAGACCTTGCTAATTTGGATCTATTTTTGCTTCCATTTAATAAAGTGAAAGCATTCCTAGTGTAAATGCATATGTAGATTTGGTAGACATAACTCAAAATAATGTTTGAATTAATTTAGGACCACATGTAATTTGTATTATTATATTTCCCAATGAATCTTTCGAACCTCCTTTGTTTTGTAAGTTATTTATATCAAAGCCAATTTCTTGTAAGTATCTTATATTGCAAGTAGTTTTTACTTGTGTAGGATCAATATGGTTATGTCAGAAATAAACACCACCCATGAATAATGTAATTGTTAAACCTTATAGGTGTGGATGATTTTTTTTTGTTCACATTGGGATTCTTGCATAAGACATGGACCTTGGATTGGCCCCATGTTAAATGACATTTGAAAACCAGTCATATAAAGATTAGGAATACCACATTTTTGTTCATGATGTTCAATTTTTAATTCATTTACCTCATTTATGTGAGAAATACAAATTTGATACTTATAAGGGGATATGTTAAGTTTCTTTGAATGAGTGAGGATAAATGAGGCATATCTATTCACATCCACATATAAATGTGTAAATGACTCACATTGTTTATGAAATGATATTTCTTTTAATCAGTGAAGAATACCTCTACTAAAATAAATTACAATTCCAAATCTAAGGGTATAAATGCTAGCTCATATGATGTACTTTTGAATCAAATAGTATCATTTTGAAGGAATTTATCATCATGTTGTTTGAAATTATGAAAATATTATAATGTAAGTTTTGGAACCTTATGGATATTGAAATCCATTAAGAACGAATCTCATAATTGTGAAAAAGTGGTTAAGGATCATTTTGGTAGGATATAGAACCAATTTTCAGCATCATTGAAAATGATCATATAGGATAATTTTAGCAATAGTTTTTCATCTTGTGCCCATAGACCAAAAGAATGTACATAGTTGATCATGTAGTGAAATGGGTCCTTGTGACTCAAAAAGAGAGGTAAATATGTTAGTTAAAAATATTGTGGATAAGGATATTTAAATATACATTGTGAAAGAGATTAATTGTTAAAATAATTCACATTCTCATTAGTATTATGAAAATCCATTTGTCATTGTAGTATATAAACTTGATTTTGAAGATCCCTAATAGTGATCATCATAGAAATAAGATTAATTTTAAAGATATACAATAGTTGATCATGTGGTCATTACAAGTGTTATCATTGGTTCCAATCCACCACATTTTTTGAATAGGAGCATCTGAATATCATCATCTTCATAGATAAAAATGAAATTTCATGATCACTAAATTTAGGATATATTAGTAGTGGTATTGGATCTTTTTTTTTACTTTTGGCACATCATTTGAGTATTTTTGACAATTGGATGCATTTGGTTCATTCCTTTCATAATTAGTTTATAAATTAGACATAATTTTCTTAGGTGTTTATCAGAACTTTTGATGATCATATGGAGTATATTGGTCATATACAATCATTTTTTGGGTAGGATGTGCATGAAGGGATTGAGTAAATTACTTGCCTTATTGGTGACTCATGGATTTTTCTTAAAATCCCATTCCTTTTTTGTATTATTTTAAAGAGAAAGAAGGTGGGTTATACATTGTTCATGTTTCTGAAATAGCCAATACCTTTACCAAATAATTTGCTTCTTTTACCATCGAGGCCATCTCTCAACATCAAAATTGTATCATTGATTCTCTTATTTCTTTAGCATCTCCTTTTCGTCAACCCCAAGTTCTTATCAATTCTACCTTTCTTATCCAAATAATAAATCCCTCATCTTAAATTCAACCATAAGATTCATTATATACCACATTAAGTTTTTTACCATTTGACAAAGCCCATGGTACAAATACATCATTCAATTCCTTGAACATCAAACCTATCCTCAAAATATGAATTCATATGAAAAGACTTGCATTCATAAATAGGCTTTCAAATATGTCTTTCGATATAACATGCTTTATTATCAAAATGATAAAGGTACCTTGCTCTACTATGTTTTGAAATAAAAGGTCCCTTCTCTCCTTGAATAAGCACATGGGGGAATTTGTAGTGGTCACTATAGTGGACATCCTATAACCCATAAATGCATATATATGGGTTACTTTTGACCCAATCTTGAAAAGGATGCCATCAAATTTTATAAAAAGTGTATTCTATATAAAATTCATGATGATATAGTCCATTTTCCTCTAAATGATCTTTAAATAGTGTTGTATTATTGGCCATTCTCAATTGGGGATTAAATCTTATAGGAAAACTACCTAGATCATAAAATGGGCATGTTTATATCATAATAGCTAATGAGTATTTTATCAAATGGGTTGAAACCATGCCCATAATCAATGTCACTAGAACCATAATTAATAAACTCATCCTCAGTAAAATTATTTATCAATTTTGCATTAATCATACTATCATTTCTGATAATATTGGTAATATAAAAAATAAGGATGTCAAATAGCTCTATGCTAAATTCAAATTCAATCAATGAAATGACCATTTGCAATGAAATGACCAAGATAAGGCCACAAAAAACTCAATAAAATTATCCAAAATATAATTCATGACACTTTAATGGATTGGAATATTCATCTATATCCCACTCTTTGGGCCTATCACACTTGCATATGCACTGCCACTAGGGCAATGCCATTTTTTTCTAAACTATGTTTATGAATCAGTCCTCCCATTAGAAGTTGAGCTTCATTATCTTTATATATCTCTTCATGGTATAATACATAATGATTAATAATTTGAATCTCTCCTTCATGATCTTTATCTTCTTGATGAACATCATCTATCTTTTCTACACCATAACTACTAATACAAGCCTTGCCTTACCAAATAACATAACAAAAGAGTTAAAATTTTCACTTTTAATGTTGGTGTTCTTATCTTTAAATTAGATTAAACACATGGAAAATAATTTAAATACACCCAAAAATTGTGGGGCCCTTATTTAATCAAATACATACTTGGTCCTAGCATCTATAGCCTTCAAACCAATGAAGGCCATATTTCAAAGAACTCACTAATGCACAATTATTAATGAAGTATTTTGCCTAGATATTTACCTTATTATCATGTTTTCTATATTATATGCTTCTAACACATTTTTTAGGATATCTACATGGCTCTCACCCTCTGTAGTAGGCTCTCTTTCCACAAACCTTAAATCCTTCTTTTTGGTCCTTTTATTTTCCCTTTGCTCATGAGTTGTATCATAAAACCACAGATAGGACCCAATCTTCGTCATGATTTTATTTTGTTCTTATTTTTTCTTTATTTAAATTTTTTTTTTCACCCTTTGGGTTTTTTGGCCAAATTTTATGCTATATCAAATTCTCAAGTTGGCTTCATTATATAGCCAAAGTCTACTAGGGTGCATTAGGCTAGTAACTTGGAGTAAGAGAATTTAACAAACTCTATGGTGATACCTACTTTCTCACACAATTACCCAATCTTTGCAATAGATCGATGGCTCTATAAGGGGTCTTCAGGAATGGGGAACATGTTATGGGAAGGTAGGACTATTTTTAATTTTCATGTATATAGCCTTCATGGAATGATGTACATACTTCATTTGTTGACATAATATTTGTGTGGTTAAGATAAATTATTTAGAGTTCTTAATGTCAAAAGTCCTCTTATTTTTAATAAACCTAATTTGAGTGTCTTGAATTTGATAGAGAATTTCTCTACCTTAATTTTTCCTTCATTTTCCCATCCACCCATTTTAGTTCCCCCCATGACAGGTGAGTGTGATTCTAATTTTTTCCCCATTTTTTCTATATTTCCTCTTCTTCACATCTGAAAATCATGCTAGAACTACTTTGTTTCAGTTTCATTTATCCTTAAAACAAAATAATATGCTTGAGTGACTATGTATTACTTTATTTATACCATGTCTCTACATTTATATATGTGCCTTGCTTTCTTTTACCATTTTTCATTATTGTACTACATTTTTTTAACACTTGAATCCATTTCTACTTTCATGTTATATTTCCATTGTTGAGTGAATTTGGCTTGTTACTCCTCACTCCCCAATATTGTTTTCCTTTTTATGCACTATTTCCATCAATGATTGAGTAAGGATTGTTAATGCTCACGCATCATTGTTATTTAACCATTTTGTTTGTCCATATCTATTTAAATAAAGATTATTACTATTTCACATTGATGTTTGATTATTATTTTTGACATGTATCCTTGGTTTGACTTGGTGAGCTTATATTTATTGCTTAAGGTTTACTTATTTGAGTTGTTCATCCTTTAGTACACTTGGAATTTTGGTTACCCAATTTACTCAAAATTTTGACTTGTTTATTTGATCTTAATTTATCATTTATCACATTAGCTTGCCAAATTTCCAAGTACACCTTATCTATACCACGTTAGTTATCTTCCCTTTCCTACATTTGTTTGTTTTTGAGATTTAGTTTTGTATAATTAGGTTTATCAAAATCAATCTTTACATAGTAGACAACCATATAGTGATAAAAGTAAGTCAAGGTACATATATATTTACTTTTTCAATTATTTTATGCTTTAAAATATTGTATTTTTTTATCTTCTACATTGTGTGTTTCTATGTTATTTTCTTGAAGAACCATCCCTAGTTGCACCTAAGTGACACATGATGAGCTTCAAGTGGGGAACATGTATACATAATATTTGCAACCTTTATAAATTAATGATGCTTTCTATATTGAAGAAACCTATTGAGTATTAATATCCTTAAGTGCATGCCCTAAGTGGTGCACTAAGAAAGGGGTAGATAGACAATTGGTGCTTTGTAGGATTTTTATCCCTATACTACCACTTATCAATCTAAGCTTTTATTAAAAACACTCCCCTAAAATTTTCCTCTTATTTTTCACCTCCTCTAGTCATTTTTTGCCTTCATTAGCCTTTCCCTAGCCTAAAAAATCTTTTTAATGGTTTACAATATAATTTCAACTGCATCAACCCTATACTCTAATTGATAAAACTCATTTAGGGTCTATGTCTACCCCTAGCCAACCTAGATCAAGACCTAATTTATTTTTGTCAATATTGATACAGATTCGATTAAGCCCACCTTATCGAATAAAATTTTAGAAAGGTCTAGGGTTAGATTCAAATATATATACACATTCATTTCACCATTTCTTATAGAGACAATAAAACTTAATTATTCATTTGTGATTCTTTATAGTCTACTCTTCTACCATTCTACTTGATGATTCATACCTTAGAGTTTCTACCTGGATAAGAATATTGTCTTATGGAAAAATCTTGGATGTTTTGGCCTTTATTAATGATCTAAAAAAACCACAACAACCTCTTTTGAATCACCTTTGGCCAAGGTAGATATTGAGTCTTAATAGGTTCATCTTCAAGGTAAGTATCTCTAACTTTTCTCCTCTATTTTAGTAGATATAAGTAACATAAGAAATATATTTTAAATATATTACTCTCTCTATGCATTAGGGTTTTACCTATAAATAGATTAATAAGGATTTTCTTTTGCATGCTTACTTTTATGTTTACTAACCCCCATTTTATTCCACAAGCTTTAGTGAGAACTAGATTAGATATTTAATTTCCTTATCATTTACTTACTTTCATGAATATGAAAACGTAGGACATAGATAGGTTTATTGCATAGTCTTTCTTAACTAGAGGATTTAGAGCCCTCCTTAGTGATTTTATTGTGGTAAGAGACCCCTTGTCTAGGTATAATAGATCAATCTTGTTCATAACCTTAAATATATAATGTATCAATAACTGAAAGTGTAAGTAGGATTTATCTTCTATAAGATAATATTGATATATTAGATCAGTTACATTTTCCTTTGCATACATTAGGTGTATGGGTTTGAAATCATTGTGAAGGTGGGCACCAATATCTAATAGTCATAAAAGACATTTGTCCCTATTGTCAAAGATATACTTGTGAAATAGGGAAACCTCATCACTTATATATTTGGGGATATTATGACCATGGTAATGATGAATAGACAATGGGACTGGCCATGGTGAGATAGAATGTATTCTAGGTGTAGATGAATATTGTTAATGGGGAAGGACACAATATGTTACTTTAGGCTTGATGGGATCGATATTTGAATGTATGTGACAACCCATTTCTAGGGATCACAAAAGGATATCATCTTTATTGTTAAATAAGTATTTCTCTACAATAATTGGGTCCAAATCCATGTGGGTAGATGATAAATGGGTAATGTATGAAAGGTAATCAAATGAAAAAATGGGGCTAAAGTGATTGTAGAGTAGGTCTTCTATAAAAAATGGTCTTTAAACAATGGAAGTATGAATTATTGAGCTATTATGATAGGTGATGGTGAGGATGAGATAAATGGATTAATACTAGGATCATATTTTAGATTGATAGTATGATATGGGCTAAAGAACTATCGACAATGCCTAGTTTTCAAGCTAGTAAAATTATGGGGATTTAACTAGTGCTTGAATTCAAACTACGAAGATGAATATTAGATGGGTGATAGTTATGAATAGGTAAGATGACTAGATTAGATATGATTGGATGATAGATTAAAACTGACAAAGTGATAGGTTGTTAATAGGGTTTCGATTGAGTAGGGAATTTGATAGAGTAATAGGTGATAGAAGATATGATAGTGGATTAGAGTGATATGATTATATGTAAGGATAAAAAAGGACTAGCTCAAGCCTTAGATCAATTTGGTCAAGGTGGGATAGATATAATGGAAATAAATAAAGGGATCAAATATGATGGGATTGAGATCAGGACAAGTATATAAGG